>CAUYQG010164345.1:0-14527 GCA_963574415.1 Tarsius wallacei
CATAAAGAAGGACAAATATATGGACTTTGCAGCAACCTGGATGGATTTGGAGTCAGTCATACTCAGTGATTTATCACAGGAACAAAGAACAGAGTTCCATATGTTCTCACTCATAAGAGGAACTTGAGCAATTGTAATACTATAAGAAAGCAATTGGCAGTAATGGGCAACTGTCGGTGGGGGTGGAGGGGATTGGCAGTTGAGGGAAATTGCTACGGGAGGGAGGGGCATACCTCATTAACAGGGGTACCTGAATGGTCAATGTTTGTATACCTAACCCTGAATTGTATCCCACATCTTTATAATAAAAATAAAAATTAAATAAATAAATAAAGGAACATATGTACAGTCAAAACATTAAGATTTTTTTAAAAATTACCTCTGGAAGGCCCCATCTCCTAATACCATCACATTAGAGGCTAGGATTTCAACATATGAATTTGGGGTGGGGGGACACAAACATTGAGTCTAAAGCAAAGTCCAAAAGAAATTGTTTCATGAAATAGGGGTATGGCTAAAGGTCATATTCTAAGAGCACGAAGAAAGTCGTGTTCTAAAATAATTTTTATATGCATAACTAAAATGGGTATATGAACAAAATCAATGTAAATAGAACTTTGACTTTCTCATCTGTTTTCTCATCTGCATCTCTAAGAGCTTATATTTTCAATTTGTTTTTTTAAATGTTTAAGCAATTAACTATCTCATTGAGAAAATGAGAGTCATCATCTTCAGGGATACAGCAGAATTTAATATTGAGTGTTGTGAAGGAAGACCAGGAAGAGACCTAGTTGGGATTAGGAAGGAGTGTTGGAGAATGTCTTCAAGCTACTGCCCCACCCTCAGGTACCACTCTGAGAGGGCACTGGGCACTCTCAGAGCTGTTCATATTCCTGTTCTGAACTTCTCCCTCTGACCTCTCTGCTTCTTTCCACCTGGCCTTTGACACGTCCAGATGCCAGCCTCACCTTGTTTCCTTTTATTACCATCCTCCCTTCTCTCTTCAAACCTTAGGCTTAAAACTACTTCTTCAACTTCTTTACGGATTTTCTCTTTTCTTTTCACTTTGTCTGTCAGCATCCTGGATGCATAATTTATGTACAATAAAATGTATCCATTTTAAGGGCACAGCTTGCTGAGCTTTAACACATGTATATGCCCATATAGCCACCATCCCAAACAAAATACAAAACCCAAATGAGGGTCCTCATTGCCCTGTGCGGTCAGTCCTTTCTGTCACTATAGATTCGTGTTCCTGTTCAAGACTTTATTAGAAACGGAATCATACAGCATGTGTTCTCTTGCGTTCTACTTCTCTCATGTGGAGTGGTGTTTCTGAAATGCATCCATATTATTGTACAAACCTGTGGATGATTCTTCTTTGTGGCCAAGGAACATTTCTTTGAATGTTTTAGCCATTTTATTTGCAATACTCAACAACTAAGAAAACCCAAATGTCTATCAACATGTGGGTACATAAATAGCGTGTATTCATATAGAGTCCTGCATTGCCTTTGTTCAATGTCAGGAAACAATTACTTCCTCTCTCTTGTCTGGTCGTCTAACAGCTTGCGCCGGTCACGCAATACTGGCCAGGGGCAAGCTCATCTTTAGCCTTTGTCAGCAAATTTTCCTCCTTGCCCCACCAAGATATGTCATTCCAATCCTCTTCTAAAATATGCTGTTGGACTCAACCCCAAGACTCTGCTGCCTCAAGGAAAGCATTTCCACCAGCCATGCCCCTGCCCTGAAAATGGAAAACAGACATTTAAAAATCAAACTTTGGCTGGGCTCGATGTCTCAGCCTGTAATCCCAGCACTTTGAGAGGCCAAGGTGAGTGGATTGCCTGAGCCCATGGGTTCAAGATCAGGCCAGGCAACTTGGTGAGACCTCATCTCTACAATAAAACAAAAATTAGCTGGGCGTGGTAGCATGCGCCTGTAATTCTGGCTACTTGGAAGGCTGACGCGGAAGGATCACTGGAGCACAACTGGTCAATGCTGGGGTGGCCATGAGAGTGCCACTGCACTCTAGCCTGGGCAGTGGAGTGAGACTCCAACTCAAAAAAATAAAATAAATCAGACTTTGGTGACCAGGTTAACATAAACCAATGATAAGCCATGTTGATAGCACGCATCCTCTGACCTAATGCAATAAAAGAGGCCCTTCACCCCATGAAACAATCTTTCACCAGGCTTGTGCACCAGTCAAATTAATTGTGAGAAGCCCAAAGTGACAGATGATCAACAAAATACCTGGCCAGTACTCAACTTGCTAAGACTTCATCTCTACAATAAATAAAAAAATTAGCCGGGCATGGTAGCGCGCGCCTGTAATTCCAGCTACTCGGAAGGCTGAGGCAGAAGGATCGCCGGAGCCCACTGGGTCGAGGCTGCGGTGGCCGGGAGCGGCCACTGCACTCCAGTCTGGGCAACAGATTGAGACTCCAACTCAAAAAAAGAAGTAAAATAATAAAATAAATAAAATAAAATAAAATTGTAGAGGTCTAGAAAAGGGAAGAGTAAGAAACTGTCACAGACCATAGGAGTCTAAGGAGACATGACAACCGAGTATAAGGTGGCACCCTGAGTGGGATCTTGGAGCAAAAAAGGGGGGACGCTAATAGCAAAATTAGTGTTAAAGTAAGCAAAACCAGCATGAAGTTCTGGAGTTTGGTTCTCACTTATGTATCAGCTTTGGTTTCTTATTTCTGACAAAAGTACCAGGTGGAATGTAAGATGTTAACCATGGAGGAAACAGGATAAGGGAACTGTACTATCTTTTCAACTTTTCTGCAAATATACAATTATTCCAAAATAAAAGATTATACAAATAGTCAAGCTGGAACATTCTCCAGCTTGGCTTGATAGCCAACAAAGTAATAACCTTAAGCTGTGGCCATCACAGCTAAACCTGTCCTGCTGCCCACACACCTGCATTTCCTGAGAAAGGCAGAATAACTGCCCTGTCTATTGGTTCTTCTCCTTTACTCTGCATGTCCTCTTTGTCCAGATCTGCCTGGGATTTGTGAGTATGAAATTGATGTCCTGCTAATAGAAGCCAGAAATCCTTTGTTGTGTCCTTTCCCAAAGATTGGTCAATAGCCTTCCCCAAAACCAAGGAGAAAGAGGCTCATTTGAACAAAGACATGTTCACATGCAATCCCAATTAGCCCAGGAAGAGGAAAAGAAAGACAGAGGAAACACATCCTGTCCAAAGTTCTTTGGGCAGCGATACAGCCTCTAACACCCACCTTTTCCATCATTTTTTCTTTTTCACTGGAAAGCAAAACACCCCAGAGTGGACAAGGTGGCCATTTTACAAACTCTGCACCCGGCTCTGTAGTTTTATTTCCCAGGGTTAACTATCTAAATAAATCAGCCCTGTCTTGCCTCTGCTAAGCTGCTTGAAAAATGATGTTTTATAGTCAACATAGATCAGATTGGTACTTTCTTCCTTTGAAAGTGGTCCTTGGTAGAAGCTCTCCTAATGAACCAATATTAGTTTAACTACATGTTGTTAATTAAAAGTGGAATTTTATGCAGACTCTTTTCCCCCTACAAAAAAAGAAGTAAGATTGTACTTCAAATTTCCTGAAACAGAATAGTAGCCCCAGAATTTATAGGCCTTTTTAATGGATATGGTGAAAATACTTTAAGGGTGTCTTACCCTTAGGGACTCCCTTCTCCTTCCCAATAAGATCGGGCCACAGATAATTCTCGATAGCCCAGGTCATTTTGCTTTCTTACTTTTTTTTCTGTGTCTAAACACAAAATTTATTTATGTTTCATATACACCTTATACACATAAACTGATTTTATACAATATTTTATACAATAATTTTATACAATATTTTAAATACTTTTTGCATAAAACAAAATACATTGAACCATCAGAAAACAAAGATGTCACTATCTCCACTACCCTTGTGGACAATCCATGGTTTTTTGACATCACCGTCATTCCTGTGGGAGAACTTCCATCTCAACCTATTTTCCAGATAAGTCAACATAAATTATGTGCGTAGGGAGAAAAAAACCACATCTACAGGCCATTCCACCAAAGATTTAGGAAAGTGTCTTTATTTGGGTTCTTCCAGAAGTAAGCCCTGAGGTAAGAATTCAAGAGCAAAAAATTTATTAGGAGGTGATCCAAGGACACATGAGTAGGGAAATGAATCTAAAGGGAGTGTTATCAGGTAAGCTATTACTGAGTAACTGGCACTTAGCCACATGGCACACTCTGGGTCCAGTGTAGAATATACACCTTGAAGGCATCTACCAGAGAGGCCAAACACTGGGTATCAATTCCCTATCTTTCCATTATCGTTTGAAGCTACTCCTAGGGCTGTTAATTTCCCAGCATTCCGGCCTTCCTAGCTTTCACTTCTGGCTTCTTCCCATGGGCAGATAGAATTCATGTGACCAAAGACCGACTCAAGCAAAAAGACACAGGCACTGGCAGGAAAGCTGGGCCAGCTTCTGGGGAAATGGGGAGAGTTGATAGGAGATGGCTGGGCACTAGCAAGTACCCTTGAAGCACTGGATCAGGGATGGGGATGGAGCCCAGTGCTCCAACCCTCTGGCCATGTTGGGTAAATCCTGTTTCTGCCTTTGGTGTCACAAGAAGAACACCTGGCATGATTTCAAATGCAACATGGTGGTTAGTCCAGCTTCAGGAACTTTCCAGATGGAACTCAACATGCCTTGTCACTCTGTAGGGTCCTTGGAAATAAGATAGTAGAAAGATGACTGAGTCAGCAGGACTGATTCTGTCACTAGTGGTGACCTTGGAAGGGTCACTGACCTCTACGGAGCTCAAGTTTTCTCTGTGTGTGAGGTGGGGAGAATATGATGTCATTTCATCGTCACTAATCTAGAATAAAAGCTAATGTTATCTCAAATCTACAATTAAGAAAACTGAGGTGTGCAATAAAAAAAATGCTTGTATCCCTCTAAAATGTACATGTTGAATCATTGACCTTCCGTGTGATGGTATTTGGAGGTGGGGCCTTTAAGAGGTGATTAGGTTTAGATGAAGTAATGAGATTGGTGCCCTCATGATGGGGTTTGTACCCTTATGAAAAGAAAAAGAGACAAGAGAAAGAACACACACCATGGAAAGGCCATGTGAGGACACAGCAAGAAGGTGACTGTTTACAAGCCAGAAAGTGAGCCCTCACCTGACACTGAATCTTCTGGCACTTTGGTCTTGGACTTCCTGGCCTCCAGAACTGTGAAAAATACATCTCTGTTGTTCAAGCCACCCAGACACTAGGATTTTATTCAAAGAAATCATCCTATAAAGAAAAGATGGTATCAATAAGAATTCCATGAGGGAAGCCTCAAGACAGTCTTTTTTTTATTTAAAATTGTGGGGTACAATTCAGGGTTAGGTATACAAATATTCACCATGCAGTTACCCTTATTGATGAGGTGCGCCCCCCCTTCCCCAGGCAAATATGGACTACTGCCAATCCCACCTTCCCACCCACCTCCCCGCAGTTTCCTGCCATTTTTAATCCTTTTATGATAGTAATACGGTAATTGTTCAAGGACCACTTATGAGTGAGAACATGTGATACTAAGCTCTTTGTTTCTGTGAGAGATCACTCAGTATTATAAACTCTAATTCCATCCAGATTGCTGCGAAGTTCATGATTTTTTTCTTCTTTATGGCTACATAGTATTCCACTGTGTATATGTACCACATTTTCTTTATCCAGTCCTCTTTTGATGGGCAGCATGGTTGGTTCCATGTTCTTGTTGTTTTGAACAATGCTGCAATAAACATACGTGTGCAGGTATCTTTTTTATAGAGTGATTTGAGTTCTTCAGGGTATATTCCCAGTAGGGGGTTTGGGGGTCATATGGAAGGTCGATTTTTAGAACTTTTAGGAATCGCCACACTGATTTCCACAGAGATTACATTAGTTTGCACTCCCACCAACAGTGTAGAAGTGTTCCCCTTTTGCCACATCCTCTCCAGCATCTGTTATTTTTTGAGTTATTGATGATGGCAATTCTGATTGGAGTTAGGTAGTATCTCAGTGTAGTTTTAATTTGCATCTCCTTGATGACTAGTGAGGTTGAACATTTTTTCATATATCTGTTGACTGCTCTTATGTTTTCTTTTGAGAAGTGTCTATTCACATCTTTAGCACACTTTGTAATAGGGCTGTTTGGTTTTTTTCTTTTCAGCACGTTTGAGTTTCTTGTAGATCCTTGATGTTAGGCCTTTGTCAGACATGGAGTTGGCAAATATTTTTTCCCAGTCTGTGGGCTGTCTCCCTGCTCTCTTGATGGTTTCTTTGACTTTGCAGAAGCTTGTCAGTTTGGTCAGGTTCCACTTGTCTATCTTATCTCTTATGGCCTGGGTATTTCGGGTTTTGATCAGGAATTAGTTGCCAGTTCCAACTTCCATAAGAGTGTCTCCTGCATTTTCTAAAGTTCTTACAGTTTAAGGCTTTTACATTTAGGTCTGTGATCCATTTAGAGTTAATTTTTGTGTATAGGGATAGGTAGGGGTCCTGTTTCAATCTTCTGCATATGGTCAGCCAGTTTTCCCAGCACCATTTACTGAACAGGTTCTCCTCTCCCCAGTAGTGGGTGGCGGAGGCTTTGTCGAAGATGAGTTGGTTGAGAAATTGAGGTTTTGCTTTTGGAATTTCAATTCTATTCCATTGGTCTATATGCCTGTTCTTGTACCAATACCAGGCTGTTTTGATTATTGTCGCTTTATAATATAGTTTAAAGTCTGAGAGTGTGGTACCTTTTTTTTTTTGCTGAAGATTGTTTTGGCTATTCTTGGTCGTTTATGTTTCCATATGAATTCCTGTATTGTTTTTTCTAGGTCTGAGAAGAATAAGACAGTCTTTTGAAGCAGGGATGTTAAAAATACAGTCATCACACGCTATTCTAAGATTATTAAGGATATTCCAGCCAATGTATGAAAACGAATGCTACATTCAAGGAGTTGTAAGAAGCAAAAACCAAATGCAACCCATGATCCTTGTTTGAATCCTGGTTTTTAAAAACAGTTATAAAATATGTATTATGAATAAATATATTAGATAATATTAAGGAATTTGTGTTTATTTCATTAGGTATGATACAGTATTGTGGTTATATACAAAATTAATTTCAGTTTTTGGAGATGTGGGTTCACACATGCAGAGATAAAATATTATGATGACTATATTTCATTTAAAATTATTAGGTAAAACTTGGTAAAATGCTAACAAATGATAGGTGGTAGCTATATGGGTACTTGTTCTACAATTTTCTCTACTTATACGTTTGAAAAGTTTCATAATAAAATTTTTGCAATGTTTTTTAAGGAATTTTTAAAATATGTTAACATCAGAAAAGTAGGCACCACAACCGGGATTTATCTGTGTTGTTATATTGAACACTACTCCATTTATTTTTTATTAAAATTTTTATTGAGATCATTAAAAATTTACCCGTAGTTGTAAGAAATTATACAGAGTCCCAGCCGGGCTCGGTGGCTCAGCCTGTAATCCCACGCTTTGGGAGTCTGAGGTGAGTGGATTGCCTGAGCCCGCGGGTTCGAGACCCGCCTGGGCAACTTGGCAAGACCTCATCTCTACAATAAATCAAAAATTTAGCCGGGAGTGGTAGCGCGCGCCTGTAGTTCCGGTTACGTGGAAGGCTGAGGCAGAAGGATAGCCGGAGCCCAGCGGGTCGAGGCTGCGGTGGCCGGGAGCGGCCACTGCACTCCAGTCTGGAGTGACAGAGTGAGACTCCGACTCAAAAAAAAAAAATGCAGAGTCCCCATATATACTTTACCCAGTGGTAACATTGCAGAACTGTAGGAGAATCATAACCAGGACATTAATCCAATCTAATCTTATTTAGATGTCTCTGGTTTCACTTGTACTCATTTGTATCTCTGAATATCTATGTGCATATTTGTATCTATGTGCATATCTAGTTGTATACATTTTTATTACATATGTAGGGACATATCAAGATACTGAACAGTTCCATCATGCCAAGGACCCTTCACATTGCATTTTTATAACCACATTCACCTTCCCTCCTATTTCATCTCTCCTCGTCTTTAAACTCTGGCTCCTCTCTATTTCTGAAATTTTGCCATTTAAATAGAATCATATACACATAGTCTTTAGGGATTGACTTTCCTCAGTTGTCATAATTCTCTGGAGAGTCATCCATGTTTTTGCATGCATCAAAATGTTAGCCTTTTTTCTTGCTGAGTAGCATTCCATGGAATCTCTGTATCACAGTTTGCTTAATCACTCACATGTTGCAGGACATCTGAGCTAATTCCAGTCTGGGCATTATTACAAATAAAGCTGCTATGAAATTTTTTGTATAAGTATGAGCATAAGTTTTCATTTCTCTGGTATAAGTCCCAGGAGTATAATTGCCGGGTCATATGTTAACTGTATGTTTCGTTTTACAAAAATCTGCCAAACTGTCTTCCAAAGCAGCCGTACCATTTTGCATTTCCCACTAGCAACGTGTAAGTGATCCAGTCTCTCTTCATCCTTGTCAGCATTTGCTGTTGGGCCTACTTTTTATTTCTGCCCTTCTGATAGATGCATAGTGTTTTCTCATTGTCTTAATTTGCCTCTCCCTGATGGCTAGAGATCCCGAGCATCTTTCCCTGTGCTTTTATCTTCCATCTGTATATCCTATTCTGTGAAATGCCTGCTCATGTTTGCCCATTTCCTAATTGGATTGTGTTTGTTCTGCTTTTACCATTAAATCTTAGGAGTTCTTCACATATTTAGATACTAGTGGTGTGCAAATATTATTTCCCAGTCCATAGCTTGTCTTTTCGTTCTCTTCACGTGGGCCTTCTTGGAGCAATCGCTTTCAATTTCGATGAGGTCCAGTTTAAGTTCATCAGATTGCTAACAGTTCTGTAGTAATCCATTGTATGACTATGCCACTATCTTGTGGGCAGCCTCTATATAGTCCCCAATAATTCTCACCTCCTGGTATTCATGCTTGTGTGTAATCCCTTCTCCCTGTGTGTGGGTCAGACTGAGTGACACACTTCTAACAAATGCAAAAGTAATGAGATGGCGGGGGGAAGCCTGTGCCATCAGTATTGCATATCATCTCTTGCTGTCTTATTGGCTCACTCTGAGAGAACACAACTGCTGAGTTGTGAGCTGCCCAGTAGAGAGGCTCAGGTGTCAAGGAACTGATGTCTCCAGTCAATCACCTACAGGGACCCAAGGATGACAAGGATCCTGAAATGGATCCTCCCCAGCCAAGCCTTGAGATGGTGACGGTAGCCCAGCCAACCCACCTTCATCACAACCTATGTAAAGCTCTGAACCCGAGCTCTGAACCCACTTAAGTCACCCCCTATTTCTGTCCCTAGGAAACAGTGAGAAAATAAATGCTTCTCATGTTAAGCTGCTAAGAGTTGGCATAATTTGTTATACAGCAACAAAAAAACTAATACACACAATATTTCTTATTTATGGCCATTTAAGTTGTTTCTATTTTTTGTTATTATAAACAGTAAAGCAGTGAGGATTCTTGTACAGATCTACTTGAGCTCATGTGGAATCATTTCCTAGGGCTTATGCCTGGCATGGAAATTGTTTCATTATAGAATATCAAATATAAAATTTTACTAGATTTTGCCAAATTGTTCTCTACAGTAGTTGAAACATTTCCATATATATATGAAATGGGGATATATATATATATATCCATTTCATCACATTCTAGCCAACTCTTGGAACTGCCATACTCATGGGTATAAAATGGCACCTTATTTTTCAAATTTGATTGCCCTAATTAATAAAGAACATATTAGTTCATATTTATTGGCCTTTGGAGGTTTTTTTCCTGTAAATTGCCTGTTCATATCAGTTGCCCTTTTCCTTTTTGGTTGTGTTAAATTGCTAAATTAAATAAGCAGGAGACTATTGCCCTGAGGCCATCTCCATACTTTGAATTCCTATGTAATGAACTGCAACCTAATTTAGCACGTAAACAAACCAAAATCTAATTTAGGAGTTGTGTTTGTTGTTTTGTTTTTTTTTTTTAGATTTCAGCCCATCACAAGCAGCCAAGCTTCAGCCAACCACAGGCAGCCAACTGATCAGGCCATGTCTCAATAAGGCAAAGCCTAGCTGTGAACAATCAAGTTATTTCTGTACTTTACTTCCACTTTCTGTCTATAAATATTCATTGCCCACTCAGAGCAGAGCTGTCTGAACTTCTTCTGGTTCTGAGTGCTGCCTGATTTCTGTCATTTTTTACTCAAATAAACTCTGCTAAATTTATTTTTGTTGAAAGTTTTCCATTTAACAGTTGTTTGTAATTTTTGGAATTGATTTGTAGGAGTTCCTTATGTCTTTCGGGAACTAATTCTCTATATTGCAAATGTATTCTGCTACTCTTTGGTTTGTTGTTACACTTTGCTTATATTATATTCAACATACAGAAATTTTAAATTTAGTGTAGCCAAATTTATCAATTGTTATATTTGTGGTTTCTACTTTCTCTGACTTAATTAAGAAACCTTTACATATTTTAAAGATGTAAAGATATTCCGCTTCAGCTCCTTCTAAAAGCTATAAAGCTTTGCTTTTTGCATTTAGTTCCTTGATCCACCTGGACTTTAGAATATGATGTGAGCTAAGGATGTTTTATGTAGGGTTTTCTAATTTAATCGTCAATAATTCTATTCATTTCATACTTCTTTTCTACTGATTTTATTTTTTCTGCTGTCTTAAATGCATCTTTGCCATATAACCAGCTTCCTCTCTCTCACTCTGTGTGTGTGTGTGTGTGTGTGTGTGAAGAAGCGAGGGGAGGGGAGGGGAGGGGAGAGGAGGGAAGAAAGGAGAGGAGAGACATAGAGTTCTGGACTCTCTTCTGATTCATTATCTTATTATACATGCCTGTGTCAATGCCAAATGTGGCCATGGATATATGTGTAGAAGAGAATTTGATATCAGATAGAAAAAGCCTCAACCCTGTTCTACTTCTAAATTCTCCTCCTTCTTTCTTGCCCATTATTCCTCAGTATAATTTTGAGTATTGGTTTACCAAACACCACCAAAATCATTGTTTAAATTTCGAATAAAAAAATGCATTTGGGGGAAATTTGCACACCAACAATACTGAGTTCTTCTATGAGACAGAAAACATACTGAGTGGAGGAAAGTCATTCTTACAAAACATCTAAAAAAAACTTATGCACTCATCCTAGCATGTGAACACGGCCACATTCTTAACATCTAACATGGATGTCAACTGAGAGTGTTAACTGAGATAATAGGCAAAGGGCCCATTTCAAGCTCAAACGGAGAGTCCAGTGAGCTTGAAATGGGCCCTTTGCCTATTATCTGTGCACATTTATCAACACTCTCAGTTACCCATCAAGCATCCATGTTAGATGTTAAGAATGTGGTTCTTGCTGCTGTTTGTTGATATTCCATACAGAAACTCAGGAATACCTGAATCCTTTCCTGACAATCAACTCCAGTGAGTTTTAAACACAAGAAACAATAGGAGAATGAGAATAAGAGTACCAATGTATTAAGACGAGAGCAAACTTTCAATAATGCTCAGTGTAAACTGTGTTTAAAAGAATTTGGAGTATGTAGTTTAAACATTTTGCCCAAGCAAGCACTCTTCCATCTGCTCCATAATCTAAGTCTTGGGGCAACTTGGTGGTAAGCGAAGGGAAGTAAAGGAGAAAGAAGACAGTCTTGAAAGGAAAAATGTGGTCTAACTTGCCTAATCAACTCTAAAACTAGAAGAGGTAGAAAAAAGAAATAAAGATATAAGGTGACCTGACATTAGGTCTGTAACAAGAATCACAAGAGGAGAAGATAAAGGCTGGGTGAAGGATACAATATCCCACGAACCTAATAAAATGCAATATCCCATGCACCACTCAATTAATATTATAGAAGCTAACCAAGCAGAGTAGCACCTCCTCCTTCCTTGGGAAGGGAGTTAGGAACATGGTAGGTGGAGGTGGGCCTGGTGTGGGCAGGTGAACCAACCCAGTTTCCCTCCTCCGAATCTGTTCACTCATTGTTCATTCATTTAATTCTCAAATGCTGTTAATTAAGTATAGTCACTCTTCATTATTCGCAGATTTCAAACTTGTGAATTCTCTTGTCTTAGTTTATTTTGTGCTGCTGTAACAGGATGCCGCAGACGGGGAATTTATGATCAGAAATTTATTGGCTCATGGTTCTGAGGGCTGAAAAGTTCAGGATTGAGGGGCCAGCATCTGTCAGGGGACTTCTTACTGCATTATCTCATAGCAGAAGGGCAAAGGGAGAGTGAGAGAGACAAAAGGGGACCAAGTTCATTTTTTGGTAAGACATCAGTACCCGCAATAGCAAACACACTTCTGTGATAATGGCATGAATCCATTCATGGGGGCAGAGTCCTCCTGGACTAATCACCTCTTAAAGGTCCTCCACCTTAATATTGTTGCAATCGTAATTAAATTTTAAGAGGACTTTGGGAGGAGGCAAACATTCATACCATAGCATTGCCTACTCAATAAAATTTACTTATAGCCCCTAAATGTGGTACTTTTGAGATCATTTGCAAACAAATGCATAGGAGTGAAAATCTGAGGCACCTGACACACATCTCTAGTGGAGGTCGAACAAAGCAACACCTTTCTTCTTGCTTCAGTTCTAATATTGTAAATAAATGCTTTTGCAGTCTACTCAGTGCCTTGCTTTTGCATTTTTTGTGCTTTTTGCTGGTGATTTTGCTATTTAAAATGCCCCCAAAGGACAGTGCTGAAGTCCTGTCTAGTGTTCCTACGTACAAGAGGGCTGCAGTGTGCCTTACAGGGAGAACACATGTCTTATGTAAGTTTCTTTGTTTTTTTAAATTTTTTAAAATTTTATTTTAAAGATACGGGGTACAATTCAGGATTAGGTATGCACATAGTCATTGTACACGTAAAGTTTGGGCCACCCTTTGGTCCCCACCTAATGTCTGGTTTGAGAGCAGGTAGCCTTATTGATGTTATGTGCCCCCTCCCCCCTGCAGTGCCCCGCTACTGCCAATCCCTTTCTTACAGTTTTATGGTAAATGGTCAGGGTCTGCTTATGAGTGAGAACATGTAATACTCAGTTCTTTGTTTCTGTGAGAGATCATTGAGTATTTCTGACTCTAAATCCATCCAAGTTGCTGCAAAGTCCGTATGTTTGTCTTTCTTTATGGCTGTGTAATATTCCATCGTGTATATGTACCACATTTTTTTTATTCAGTCGATTTCGATGGGCAGCAGGGTTGGTTCCATGTTTTTGCTATTGTGAATAGTGCTACAATAAAAATGCATGTGCAGGTATCTTTTTGGTAGAATTATTTTAGTTCATCTAGGTATATTCCCTGCAGGGAGATTGCTGGGTCACATGGAAGGTCAATTTCTAATTATTTTATCACCACACTGTCTTCCATTGAGGTTGAACTAGTTTGCATTCCCATCAGCCGTGAAGGAGCATTCCCTTTTCTCTGTATCCTCGCCAGCATCAGTTGTTTTTTATTTTATTAATGATGACCATTCTTACTGGGGTTAGGTAGTATCTCAATGTGGTTTTGATTTGTATTTCTTTGATGATTAGTGAGGCTGAGCACTTTTTCATGGGTCTGTTGGCTGCTTGTATGTCTTCTTTTGAGAAATGTCTATGTCTTTTGCCAACATTTTAATGGGGCTGTTGTTTTTTTGTTTTTTTTTTTTTCCTCTCAGCACATTGAGTTCCTTGTAGATCCTGGATGTTAGACCTTTGTCAGATATACAGCAGGAAAATATATTTTTCCCATTCTCTGGGCTGTCTCCCCACTCTCTCGATGGTTTCTTTAACTTTGCAGATGTTTTTCAGTTTAATGAGGTCCTGGGCACTCGGAGTTTTGATCAGGAATTGGTTGCCAGTTCCAATTTCCATAAGGTTGTCTCCTGCATTTTCTAAGATTCTTGTAGTTTGAGGTTTTATGTTGTCTTTGATAGATTTAGAGTTGATTTTTGTGTGTGGTGATAGGTAGGGGTTTTGTTTGAATCGTCTGCATGTGGTCAGCCAGTTTTCCCAGCACCATTTACTGAATAGGTTCTCCTCTCCCCAGTGGTTGTTGTTGGAGGCTTTGTCAAAGATGACTTGGTTGAGAAATTGAGGCTTTGCTTCCAGAATCTCTCTCCTTTTCCATCAGTCTATATGCCTGTTCTTGTACCAATACCAGGCTGTTTTGATTACAGTAGCCTTATAGTAAAGTCTGAAGTCTGGAAGTGTGATACCTTCTACTTTGTTTCTTTTGCTAAGGATTGTTTTGGTTATTTGTGGTCGCTTATGTTTCCATATGAATTTCTGTATTGTCATTTCCAGGTCCGAGCAGAATGATGTTGGTAACTTAATGGGTATTGCGTTGAATCTGTAGATTGCCTTTGGTAGGATGGACATCTTAACAATGTTGATTCTTCCTATCCATGAGCACGGAATATTTTTCCATTTGGTTGTGTTTTCTTTGAGCAGTG
>CAUYQG010164354.1:0-27991 GCA_963574415.1 Tarsius wallacei
TGGGATTAACGGTACTCAATATCTGTCTGGGGATGGGGAGACACCTCTTATCATCAAGGGTGTCTGAACGAAGCATATTTGTATACCTAATCCTTAACTGTACCCCACAATATCATAATAAAAAATACTGATTATAAAAAATAAAAAAAGATGATGGAATAATGTATTCAAAAAAAGATGGAAAATCATGTCTAAATTGCTATATAAATTCAGCCAAACTCTAAATCATGTATGCGAGTAGAATAAAATCATTTTCATACACATAAGGTCTGGAAAAAAAATAAAAATAAAATAAATAAAATAAAATCTGTGGCAATACATTTAAAGCTGGAAGAAAAATTCCCTGGGTCTCAAAAGGCATCTCTAGACTGAGATTCCTGAAAAAAAGGTGACATATGACTGCCTTTTTCTACAAGTATGACTTATGCCCACAGAACTCATGGCTAGCAGTTGTTTTTGACAAAGTGCAACTGCTACCCACCAGCTTTATTTTTCTATGAACCAACCTCATTATTGGAGCAGTTAATTGTCCAAATACTTTTGTAGGTCTTGGCAGGGGGTAATAGGCACCTTGCCAGCATTTCTAATTTCACTTACTTAATAAAATGTTAGTCTTAATTTTTGCTTTATTGTCTGCCTGGTCAACCTATATTAATCAGTTGCATTTCTGTATATAAAGGCAATAACAAGTTGATGGACACAAATATGTAAAGATGACTATCAAACTTAAATTTATTTTCATTTCCATTAAGAATACATACTGTTATATTGATGTCTCTTAAATTGACTTTTTAACTGAGTAGGTTGTAAAATATGATATGAATTGAAGCAGCTTACAATTTAAGGGGTAAAATACATAGTATAAAAATTCAAAGCCAGAACCACCTTGTGTTTACTTAGAATATCAAGTAGTTTTGTCTGATGCATAGGTAGAAAAATGGAGTGGAGTCAGAAGTGAAAACAGCTCTGTTGAGCAGCTGCATAATTTTATAAGAGTGAGTAAATGGTGAAATTGTGGATTATTTATTATAATTGGTATTCTGCAATTTGCTATTTTAAGTCAATATTTACCTCTTAACTTTTTCAAGTCAAAGAAAAAAAATTCTAGTCTATTTACTCCTTATTTTAGAAATGAGTATATTCATAACTGGAGGGACTGGTAAAGCAATTGCTCAACTTCATTTTTTCCTTGGTTAACCTAGGCAGACTGTCAGTTATGAAACTATGGCAATGTTAAAAAAAAGTCTAAATATTCATTACTGAAGCTGAAATTCTTAGCATATCTGAAGCATCTGTACTGGTGATAACTGTCAAACTTTGCATTGCAAAATTCAAAGCCAGAACTTGAGTGGGATATTAAATATGAGGATTCTGTTTTCAAGCACTGTAAAAAGTAAAAAAAGAAACTAAAAGCCCTAAGGCATATATCTTGTGCTGACATTTGAAACTCTTACAATAGATTTTATTTATTATGCTTTTTAAAAACAAAGAACTATAATACACATTTCATTTTGCAAGGTGAGATATATTCTCTCTATGACAATAAAAATGTAAAAATAAGGTATTTTATGTATTGAAATCCCAATGAATTTGAAATTTGCAAATGATCTCTTTCAGAGGACCTCAGGACAATAGTTTTAAAACCTCTGGTGACTATATAATGATTCATATCCAGAAAGTGCTTGAAAATTGTTAAACACTGATGGTTTGTAATACAAGTTGAAATAGTCCATATTGAAATGACCTCTGGTGAATTGGAGTGCGGCTGAAAAAACTGTTTTGCCAGGGATCATGTTAAGTGAGTGCTAGCAAGCAGGGAGACAGGTGTTTCCTGTTCCCAACCACATGGCATAACCATATAGATTAGCTGCAGAAATCTAGCCAGAATAATTTTTTTAAAACCTGATTCAATTTACCACTGCTCATATGGAAATTGGTTTAGGTTTAAATTATATTCTAAATAATTTAAAACCCATAATTAAGATTTATACTCTTCTTTTTCACTCCTAATATACTAATACTACACAATATCTCAAAATCATAAATGCTAATTACAGAATGGACTCTTAAGCTGTCTCATTCAAACTGTACATTATATAGGTATTTTGTTTAATACTGTCTTGGAAGATGGGCCACCATCCTCTGCTTGAACATGTCCAAGTCGGGAGGAACTCAAAGCTTGAGACAAGTAAATCCACTTTTAGACCCCCCTGAGGCTACTGTTTACTAATGATTGTTTAGATATTTAAATTGGAATTAAAATTAAGTGCTGTATTTGAAAAATAGGACTATATCATACTTGCACATCCTGTCTCTTTAGTTGGCCACATATGAATGCCAATTTGGATCACCAAATGATGTTGATTTTACATTCCTCAGAGTATTTTTGATATGCCTAACAAGATACTAAATAGGAGGGAATGTTTTCTGGGGATAACACTAATAATGACTTGTGGTGATTAAATGGCATCTGTATGGCTGTAGCTCTCAGTCTCCTGTAATATAGTCATCCACTACACTCTGGAAAGTCAGGCATTACAGGGCACTTAAGAGAATTTCCAGATTCTCTATCACCGCCCTGCCACAAACTGTAGTAAGTCATCTGATTAGGTGCAAGAGAGTAACAGAATGCAAGAGGCAGACTTAGTCATGTGTCACCCAATTGGATTATAAACGGGGAGTCTGAAGTATCATAGAAGGGAGAATCATATAAGAAACTTCTAAAATATCATTTGCTTAGATCTAAAGGCTGTGTGGAAGAGATGAACTCTCAGAACAGTAGGCTTTTCCCCATACTTTCTTCTTATTAAAAAAAAACAACTAAGAAATAATTACTGCACTTTAATATCTATGGGACTGTGAGGACTCTGAGTGCATAGGTGTTGTGTATAAATCTATGTGAACAATGGGACAGCACAGTCTAGGGTCTAAGTTTGTGAGTCCAAGTCAGAGATCCATGAGCCAAATCCCAGCACCACTACTTAATCCCTGTAATCCTGGACGATATATTCAACTTCTCTCTGTCTCAATTTCTTCATCTACAAAGTGGAGATAATAATCTGTGCTTAATAGGTTGAAGTAATGATTAAATGAGTACGCAGGCACAGAACTTTCTTTTTTTTTATTTTAAAGATGTGAGGTACAATTCAGGGTTAGGTATACAAATGTTCATTATACGGGTGCCCTTGTTGATGAGGTGTGCCCCCCCCACTTGGTAAACATGTTGTTTTTTTATTATTGTAAATATGTTCCTAAGTATCATTGTGGATATTCTATGATGTTTGGTCTTGTTTTTCTCATTTGTAAGGGAATACACCTTGCAACTCTACACTTCTTTGTAACCCTGACTATGAAACCTCAAATAAAGTGGATTTTTTGGTGGAAAACAATAAAACCTTTTTCTTTTTTGCTGAGTCCTCAGTTTTGCTGAATCTAGCAGTCATGCCTGGAGAGTCTGCCCACACAGGTAGTAATATCCTGGGCTTCTGGCTAAAAGCACAAAGACTGCATGTGGTGGCTAGGACTTACTCAGGACTGGACAGATGTGAGCTTATTTGACCAAAAGGTAAGGGAGTGAGAAGGAAGAGATTTCTCAGAGCAGTGCTTTACCAGTGTCTTTCAGAGAGAAAAAAAGATTATACCTCCAGGTTAAAAAGCAGAAGGAAACCACAGTTATGTAATTTTGAAAGATTCTTAAATCGGTATTGGCATTATTTGTAAAACGTTAGACTTCAAAGAAATAACCAAAGAATTTCTTCTGACCTCATACTACATATATTCCATTAAAATGCAATTTGTAAAACATGTTTCAAATGGTTATTCCCAGGAGAATATTCCTTAGTAAAGACCAGACACATGGTCTATTTCAACTGCGTGTGGCTCTTCTTCACCCCTCCCCCATTTCTTCACATACAGGACAGGACTTTTAGATGAATAAAGATGTGGTGTGTGTATTTTCCAGGACACAATTATCTTTGGACTGTGATCAAGCATGAAAAATTTCCATCCTGTGGAAAAATATTTGAAGGTTACAAAATGAATGTAAGTTCATGGGTAATACTACTTTCATATTGTAAACATGTTATAATTCAAATATATTCTCTATGGGAAAGACTTAGGAATTTCTAAATTTTGTACTTTCTGGTAATGTATAAATGAGTGATTTTCATAAAATTTTAGTGTTGCAAAGATGTTAGAAAACTAGTACAATGTTCCTATTCTGCAGGTAAGTAAACAAATATATAAATTATTTTAGGGAGAAAGTGCATTCTAATTTTGCGATGAAAAATGGTTTTCTGTTTGAGTGCCAACTCTAGTCAATTGCTAGCGTCTGTGTAGCAATTTCATTTTGAGAAAGATTGGGAGGTTAAGTTCAGATTCAGCTGGTAAGGGTGCAATGATCTATTGGCATTTGTCACAGATACAGGATTGGGTGACATCTTGTAAGTATTGAATGAATACTGTGTGAATCCTGAAAACAAGAATGTTCTGTAGTTGTGGATGTTATCTGCTGACTGGAAAGAACCTATACAATCAGTAAGACCTAGCGACAGATCATAGTGTTGCTCTTTCTTTTTGAATAAGCTTAGAGTCATTTCTTAACATTTCTACCTCTCAATATTCTAAAGTAGGAATAAATTGTTTATTGGGAAAATATTTATTGATTCAACTAGAGTTCTCTCTATAGTATTAGTTTACTTTTCAGAAACAGTGATGCTGTGTTTCTTATTGGCTGACCTTTTCCCCAGACTGGCTTTGGTAGCCCATGACTACAATGGTGAAAACAACACCCAAACTATGGAATATATGGTATGAACAAGCACAGCAAGAAAATGAAGGATGTTGGAAATAAGTCATGTGGAAGAAAAACTTGAGAAATATCACTGTATATGACTTTAAGTACTCAGTGGGCAAGATATTGAAACTCTGCTATGACCTACTTGTGATATGAGTAAGAAAAATACATAAAGAAAACAGTGGCTAAAAATTATATAAGAAATCAAAATGGCCATATCATAAAAGCCAACTCTGCAGAGATTATCCCAAGAGCAGGTGGAAAAAGCATGGTCTTATTAACCATATCAAAGATATCAGAGTGAGTATATTATGTGCAGGAAAAAAACCCCATTATTTCTGCAGGCCTAACAAATTTGTGCCTAAGTGAACAAAAGTATCGGTAAGAACCAGTACTGTGAGCATTACAATGGAAACTTACTTGTTGACAGCTTTGATTATGAGAAACAGAATAGTGGCACCAAAATGAGAACTCCTCTTCATATGCTATAGATAAAATAGGGAAATACAAACTAGAGTTTTCTGTTTCTACTGACCATGCATTTGAGAAAATCTGCAGAACTAAAGAAAAGTCTTTCAAAATACTGCCTACTAGAATGAACACCATCTTTGTGACTGTCTTTGGTAACACCGATGTCTTCCACTTTAATAAATCTGGGGTTTTCAGTATTGAACATTTCAATTCTGAAAATTGTTTTGGTGATCAGTTTGTACTTGATCATGTTTTTCTGTTTTTAGTCTGTGGGGTTAGATAGAGATTGTCAAAAACAGCTGTTGTGAGTTGTGAAGATGAAGAATTTGTAAAATGACCAAAGGCAAGGGAAATATTTGTGGTTAAGATAGAAGACTGTTAATTTCCTCTCAACCTGGGGAGAAAGTGAAATGAGGACGGACAGACGATAATAATGTTTTAATGTTACTGAGCTATTCAAGACCTAAAAGTTCCACAAGAAAGATAAGCTTTAGAACTGAAGAGACGATTTAAAGCATTATTACGTATTTTAAATGACAGACCACATATGCAACAGTGGTCCCACAAGATTGTAATGGAGCTGAAAAATTCCCGTTGCCTAGTATTTACTATGCTATACTTTTTCTTTTTTAAGATATGGGATGCAATTCAGGATTAGGTATACAAGTGGTCATCGTACAGGTAAAGTTTGGGCCTCCCTTTGGTCCCCACTTTGCCTGGTTTGAGATCATGTATGCTTATTGATGTTGTGTCTTCCCACCACACCTACCCTGGTTGTATCCTACTACTGTCAATCCCTTTCTTAAAGTATTAAGGTAATTGCTCAAGGTCCACTAATTAGTGAGAACATGTGGTACTTTGTTCTTTGTTTCTGTGATAAAACACTGAGTATGATAGAGTCTAAATCCATCTAAATAACTGCAAAGTCCATATGTTTGTCCTTCTTTGTGGCTGCATAATATTCCATTGTGTATATGTACCTCATATTTTATAGCTAGTCCAGTTTCGATGGGCAGCATGGTTGGTTCCATGATTTTGCTATTGTGAATAGTGCCACAATAAACATGTGTGTGCAGGTATCTTTTTTGTAGAATGACTTGAGTTCCTCTGGGTATATTCCCAAAAGGGAAATTGCTAGTTCATATGGAAGGTCAATGTCTAGTTTTTTTAGAAGTTACCACACTATTTTCCAAAGAGGTTGCACTAGTTTGCATTCCCACCAGCAGTGTAGAAGCGTTGTTGTCTGTTGTTGTTTGTTTTATTAATGATGGCCATTCTTGTTGAGGTTAGGTATTGTTATTTTAGAGTGTATTCCTTCTACTCACAAGAAAAGTTAACTGTAAATGAGGCTCATGCAAGTTTTTCAGGAAGTATTCCAGAAGGTATTATCATAGGAGATGACAGCCTCATGTGTGTGCTGTTACCTCTGAAGACTTTCCAGTGGGGCAAGATGCAGAGGTAGAAAACAGTGATCTTGATGATCCTGACCCTTTGTAGACCTAGGTTCATGTGTGTAGGCTAGCTTTTATGTGACTCAGTTTTTAACAAAAAAGTATGAAAAGCAAAAAAGAAATAAAACATTAAAAAAACTTATAGAGCTGGGTTCGGTGGCTCAGCCTGTAATCCCACGCTTTAGGAGGCTGAGGTGAGTGGATTGCCTGAGGCCGCAGGTTCGAGACCCGCCTGGGCAACTTGGTGAGACCTCATCTCTACAATAAATCAAAAAACTAGCCGGGTGTGGTAGTGTGCGCCTGTGGTTCCAGCTACTTGGAAGGCAGAGGTGGAAGGATCGCTGGAGCCCAGCAGGTCGAGGCTGTGGTGGCTGGGAGCCAGTCTGGGTGACAGAGTGAGACTCCAACTCAAAAAAAAAAAAAAAAAAGAAATCTTATAAAATAAGGGTATAAAGAAATTATTTGTATATAGCTGACAATGTGTTTTTGTTTAAAGCTCAGTGGTATTACAAAAGAGTAAAAATGTTTAAAAAATAAGTTTTTAAAGTAAACATATCATAGTAAATTTGATCTATTATTGAAGAAACAATTTTTTTTTTTTTTTGAGTTGAGTCTCACTCTGTCGCCCAGACTGGAGTGCAGTGGCCGCTCCCGGCCACCGCAGCCTCGACCTGCTGGGCTCCGGTTGATCCTTCCACCTCAGCCTTCCGAGTAGCCGGAATTACAGGCACGCGGTACCATGCCCGGCTGATTTTTTTTTATTTATTGTAGAGATGAGGTCTCGCCAAGTTGCCCAGGCGGGTCTCGAACCCGCGGGCTCAGGCAATCCACTCACCTCAGCCTCCCAAAGGCGCGGGATTACAGGCTGAGCCACCGAGCCCGGCGAATTTTATTTCTTATAGATGTATAGGTACCTCATTATAACAGAGTTTAGAATTATGTGTAAGACAGCTGTCTGATAAGCAAATGTCCAATTAAGAGAGCAAAAAAGACTGATTCTTCATGAATCTTACAGTTAAACCCCAGAGTTAAGTATTTTCAGTGGCCACAACAGAATTATGATAGGGTCATCTTTACTATTTGTTCATGATAGTTTAGAGTTTACCAAATGCAGGATAAAGGGGCAGAAAAATACTCAGTTTTAAGTTTAGAGTTTGGAAAGTTTAGGAAAAAGAAATCAAGACCAAGTAATGTCAACTGTGAGGAATTATCTAAAGCAGAGATTTCATGAAGTTCATGATGCGTTCAGGAATCTCAGTGCCTAGACTTTGTGAAGTGCCATTGGGTCCAACTATCCATGACAGTGTTTGTACAATTTGGTGTGCAAATAATATTTGCTTTATGCTCACGGGAGATTTTATCTGAATGCCAAAGGTTTCTATAACACAGAAAGGGTTAACAACCATTGATCTGCAGGAAAACTGGAGTATTAACTTGGTGTTTGCTTTTCTTTAAAAATGTGAACTTAAGGATGGCTTCAGCTTTCTGAATCCTTGGGCTCTGCCGTCTGCAGCTTTAACCAACCTCCAATCAGAAACATGAAATAAAGAAAATTAGAAATTAATACGACAATTAAAAAAAACAAATTTAAAAGCAATACAGTATAACAACTTTTTACATAGCATTTATATTGTATTAGATATTATACAATAATCTAGAGATGATGTAAAGTATATGGGAAGATATGCATAGGTTATATGAAAATGCTGCACCATTTTGTATTAGGGATTTGAGCATCCACAGAGTTGTATCCACAGGAATCTTGGAGCCAATCTTTCACAGATACTGAGAGATGACTGTAATTTTGCTTATTTCCAGAAGCTTCTGAAGAATCATCAGAAGATGTGACAAAATATCAGGAAGGTACATCTGCAGAAAACCCAATTCAAAACCATGTAGATATATGTGAGTTACTCCTTTGAAATAATTGCTTCATATGAGAAAATAAAAAAACCTTAATCTACATTAGTCTCTCCAGAGTCAGAGGCCATTTCCAAACAGATGTGTTCTGGAATTGTCCTCTCCTTATAGAGTAATTAGACATCATTTTAGAAAATGTCAGCTCCTAAGTTAGTTTAAATAATTGTTTCCCACATGACCAACTTTTATGACTTTATTTTCTGACAGCACAATCAGATAAGTTCACAACTAAGCCATTGGATTCCAACTCAGGAGAAAGGAATGACTTCAATCTTGATAGCCCTTGTGGGGTTCCAGAAGAATCTACTTTGTCTGAAAAAGGCAAAGAACCAGAAACTTCAGATCAGACTAGCACTGAGAGTGCTATCAATGAAAATAACACTAATCCTGAGCCTCAGTCACAAACAGAAACCATCAGGCCTTCAGCTCATGAGGAAACATCAGCCAGGGATTCTGCTCTTCAGGACACAGATGACAGTGATGATGACCCAGTCCTGATCCCAGGTGCAAGGTATCAAGCAGGACCTGGTGATAGGTTGGTAAACTTTTACTTATGAACTGAAACATTATATTTCATAAGGGTTGTTTAAAGCCACATAAGGGAATCTCTCAATTTTTGACAATTGCTTACTTATAGGGTGTCTCACATAAACCCACAGAATTTTAAAACTGAAAATGATTTCACATATTGCATTCTTTAAGCAAACTGCATTAAGAGGGAAATAAAAACATCTTCATTGCTTTGTATCTTTAGCACTGAGGCTTGTTTCTCAGAGCCCTTTTGTAATTGAATATTTTTGCATGACCTTCTCAATTTACAGATCCAGGGAGAGGAATGTTGAGAATAACCAATAGATTATTTATGAAGTCGATGTCATATTTAGCTGTCAGATTATCCTGTAGATATCCTTTCCTGTATTAAATTTATTTTAGTATTAATTATTTCTGCTTTTCTATTGACCCTGGATTAAGGTAGTATGATAGTAGTTCTCTTTTTGAGAACATTATGTTCTTGATTTCCACTAAACCTAGTGGCTAAATTTAGAAAATGAAAAATTACACCAAATAGTAAATATTGTAGTTACAATAAAGAATTGTCAACATGTTTATATAGTTTTTCCATTTTTCATTTTATGTGATCACAAGTATATATTCTATTTGGGGGGAGATAAAAATAAATCTTTAAGATACTACATTCTATACTTTCAGAAAACTATTTCTATAGTTAGTGCCTTCATATGTCATTGTAAGGTCTGATTCCTTCCATAAAACCTAGTTTTATTTTTAAAATCCTAGTTCACACAGAAGTAAGGTTCTATTTTTTTTTTTTTTTAGTTGGTGTCTCACTTTGTCACCCAGGCTAAAGTCTAGTGGCATACTCAGGGCCACCTTGGCGTTGACCTGCTGGGCTCCAGCGATCCTTCTACCTCAGCCTTCCAAGTAGCTGGAACTATAGGCATGCGCTACCGTGCCCGGCTACTTTTTTATTTATTGTAGAGACGAGGTCTTGCCAAGTTGCCTGGGTTGGTCTCGAACCTGCAGGCTCAGGCAATCCATTCTCCTCTGCCTCCCAAAGTGCTGGGATTACAGGCTGAGCCACTGAGCCCGGCCTTATAAAATATTCTAAAGTTTCTGTCAGCTGAAAAATATAATGAAAAGATTAATTTGTCATTCAAGAGTGGCAATGTTGTATATCAGTAAAGAGCATAATGATGGGTGTGAGTACTGGTTTTACCATTTACCAGCAATGTTTTCTCATTCAGATTAATGACTCTTTTTTTGTTGTTTTTGGTTTTTTTGAGTAGGAGTCTCATTCTGTTGCCCAAGCTGGAATGCGTTGGCACACTCACAGCCACCACAGCCTTGAGCTGCTGGGCTCAGGTGATCCTTGCACCTCAGCCTTTCAAGAAGCTGGGGAAGCACAGGCGCGTGCCACCTCACCCTGCTAATTTTTTTTATTTATTGTAGAGACAAGGTCTCGCCAAGTTACCCAGGCTGGTCTTGAACCCCTGGACTCAGGCAGTCCTCTCACCTCTACCTCCCAAAATGCTGGGATTACAGGTGTGAGCCACCATGCCCAACTCAGATTAATGACTCTTAAAGGTTTCATTTTCTTATCCATAAAACAGGGTTATAGTTGTCTAAAATTATTGTAAGAATTTTAAAAATATATCAATCAATCACTGTGTGTCATAACACTAAATAAATGATAGCTGTATTACACAACCAAGATACTCTGTGAGGCCACTTAGATTTTTGAAATAATTGCAATAACAGCTCTAGGGATAAAGACTGACAGAGGACAAGCAAAGATCCTGAACAGGATTGGTTGCAGTTCAGTGAAACTGCCTTTTCTTAACTATGAAAGGGTATGTATCTCTCTTTAGTCATATTTGGGAAATGTTTACCTTGCCATGACAACTGTTTTTAAATATTAAGCAAGTAATTTTACTCCATATTTGTACTTAGAGATTAATCAAACATCTTCTCTTTGCCTGCCACACATTAATCTTCAGCATTCTTAATATATATTTTAGACAAGTAAAAATTAATTTCATTTCTTTCCATACCACAAGAGAGTCCCCTAGAATGTTACTACCACTTAATGCGTGCAGATAAGGTTAGCAAGCATAGCACAATTTGAAAATCAAACTGATTATTTCCAAAACCCAGCGTAGAGAGCTAGATTCTCTAATTAATTAAGCCTGTGCATTTATGGACTTCCATTTGTATAAATGAGCAGATGTCTTTTTTTTTTTCTATATTTAAATAGCAGAACATGATACTTTTCTCTGTATTTAAATAGCAGAACATGATACTAAGGTTGTACTTGAAAACAAAATTTAAGTATGCAGTTTCTAGTAAAATGGACCAGATCACTTTCCAGGTCCATTTTTTAAAATAAGAAATTACGTATTTGTAATGGCAAATAGATGCTTTCAGAAAATCATAATTATTTAGCAGCTTCTATGCAGGCTAATGATAACACTTTTATATCATGCCTACTTTATAGCTGAGGAAATTGAGATACTAAGCAAGGGTGTTGTTTCTTCTAGACCTAAGGTATTTGTTTTGTTTTGTTTTGTTTTTTAAAACACAGTAATATAGCATCAGTGAAAAAGAGATTTTGGGGTAGAGTGGGTACTGGAGAATCCAGAAACTGTAATATATTTCTATGGAGCTTTATCATTGACTTACCATTTTTATAATACTTAGATGATTTATATGTTTTAGGGATTATCCTAGGGTTTGGATCTGCCACAAAGTTGGGGCCTGATAGCTTCATTGACCCAGTTGCTAGACTTAGCAGAATCTTTTAGAAGTGAGATAATCAGGGACAACAACCTGGAACAGACCTCACCTCATGCATTTAATCTTGGATTTGTGCTCTCCTGGTTAGATCCAGATTTGAAACCATTCTGTTGGGAGGCTGAGGTGAGTGTATTGTCTGAGCCCGCGGGTTCGAGACCTGCCTAGGCAACTTGGCAAGACCTCATCTCTACAATAAATCAAAAAAAATTAGCCGGGCGTGGTAGTGCGCACCTGTAGTTCCAGCTACTTGGAAGGCTGAGGCGGAAGGATCACTGGAGCCCAGCAGGTGCAGGCTACAGTGGCCAGGAGCGGCCACTGCACTCCAGTCTGGGCAACAGAGTGAGACTCCAACTCAAAAAAAAAAAACCATTCTGGATTCATATTTGCTTCCCTGCTTTTCTAATGTGATTAGAGTGACCATTTTACAGTTACATTAATTTTCCTTTGAGATTTGCATTAGTTTTTCCTAATTCTTTACCAAAAATTTGTAAATGGTGAAAAATCGTCCTCTGACTTTTATCTAAATAATTTTTATAATTCCTAACTTTTCTAGCACCATCCTGATTTAATTTTGAACTATATAAAGTATACTTTTGATATTTCTGTACTTTTCTAAGGGCTCTTCATCACTGAGACTACTGCCAGTTTATCTTCTAAGTTTTTAGGGGTAGGTATGTTGACTTTTATTTTAGAGAGGGAAAATATGGACATTTTGCTTAGTAAGAGCATGAAAAGAATTATTTACCAGGTTGTAATAAGTTCTATAATTATGGAGAATTTCTGTTTCCAAAGAGGCTAAGGGGTTGTGAAGTTTTATTGTAAAAATTATACCATTTAGTTCTTACAGTCAGTCCAAGGATATATTCCATACATGGATGAAATGCCTGACTAAAAGGATACACATCTTAAAGTTCCCTCTGTGCTGGCATTTATTTGTAAAGCCCAGCCAATACTAGTTTAGTTAGAGAAGTAATCCTAAGAGTAAGTATTGTGCAAGTATATACTAATACACAATTAGATCTGTGCTTTATATGAAGAACTATCTAGTAGATCTCATCATTTTTTTGCCTAAAATTTAATTTTTAAAATGAAACCTAAAGGGCTTATAAGCTAAGTCATTTTTGACATGTATTTACTAAAAATATCAAAACAGTTCCTTGCAATCAATGCAGTGTAATGATCTTTTAGAAAATATTTCCATTCTTGTAATTTGGTTAAATAAATATGACCCAATTTTTCACTTTGAGACTGAGATTAAGCATGAGAAGGAAATATCTTAGAAAATAAAGACCTTAACAACTAACATAAATATTTTAAAATGGAATGCTCTTCTCATTAACTGCAGCGAGTTGGTATAACTGGGATGCTCTATAGCAGAGCTCAGCAGATCTTTTCCTAAAGGGTCAGATAGTAAATATTTTAGGCTTTGCTGGCCAAGAGGCAAAGTGGAGGCCATTATGTGGGTATTTTTATAACTACTTAAAAATGTAAAAACTCTTCTTAGCCCAAGATACAGCTCAGAAAGCAACATTTACCCCTAGGAGACACAGTTTGCTAATCCCTGCTCTATAGTAAATCAGCCTTATAGAGAGAAACTAAGCTATAGTCTTCAGTAAAATGCCTCCACTGGCACAAATCCAAAGTTTAAAACAATGAAATCTGTGACTCACCATGTATTTGGGTTCCCTTTAACTTTGTCTAGGGCAATAACATAGAACATTAAATGGAAAAAAAGTTTGAAAAAACAACATATTCTTTTAATCATGATATTTAAAATATATAAATAAAATTAGCCCTGATGTCATTTCCTCATTTAGGAAAAAAAACCAAACCAAAACATAAATGAGTATGTGTATCCCTTAGTGGTTTTATATACTGGATTTAAAAAGCATAAATATGTGCCCTTGGAATGAAAGGAGTATGGTTAAGTTTTTTATTTAGGTGATCTTTATATGAATTGTTTTCACAGTGCCAAATCTGCCGTGGAATAAATTATATGATAACCTGGCTGATAGCTCTTACTCTTGCTAAATCCAAGAGGAAAACTGTTCTCTGAAAAAAGACAAGCACTTAAGAAAGCTTTCTGAAGAAGTCCTCACATAGTCTTGAGTAGTTTTTAGTTATAGCCTCAGTTAGGATGCTGCAAAGTTTTTTCCCTAAAAATTCAGGATATTAATTCTGTATTTCCTGTTAATCACTTTTAAAAATTATTGTTTCCATAGAAATGTGGCTCCGTCTACCTACTCTAGACTTGGTGGTATATGACCTTCACTTTTAAAGCCAAAGTTCTTTGTACTGTAAATTTGCTAGCATTTATCCAGTCATCATTATAACTACTCTTTCCATATTTCTCATGATTGCATTTGTTCTTTATTAAATAAAACTGCAGAGGAAAAAAAGTAATCAAGGAGAAAGAACTAGGCTCCTAGGGAGTTAAACGCCTCATTATTCTTTGCTTTCTTGTTATAGTCTTGTGGTTAGGCCAAATGCCTCAGCTTGGGGCTTAATTATTTATTTTCCAAAGAGCAGCTTAGCTCCGAGGAGCATAATGTAGGTGTTCCAGTGGATAGTATTCATAATGAGTCATTTCCCCATGGGGGACAGGAGTCAGTTCTGATTTATTTGAAAGATAAAAGGGATGAAATGTAGTAGCTTCCTTCTGTTGTATCCTCACTGAGTGTTTCTGTTTTCTTCATATCCATTTAGTTGAGTGACATATTCACGTAATGCACTAAGCTGGAAAGGGAAACAAAATTTTTTTTTAGATTGAGATAATTGATAACAAAAGTGGTAACCTTAATGCTTTAAATATTTGGTTCTTTGAAGTCTTTGTAAGTGACTTCAGTTATTGTGTTCCCTTCACTAGATTTAATATCAGAGGAACAACAATAGGTGATAGAATAATGAGGTAATTCAGAGTGTTCCTTCATTGTTTTATTTTATTTTTTTAATGATGGATTTGCCAGGTCCTTTTTTGCCACAGCTAACTTCCTTTCCTATTAACAGCTAATACTTCTTGAGCTTACTGAACTCTAAGTGTTAAGCATCGTAAAGCAGGTTGTTTTCCACAAGTGTATTTAGCTGCATGCACTGCATGGCGGTAGAATGAAAAAAAATTTCCTGTGTGCACATATAACTGATGTTCACTTCAAATGTGTCATTTGATAAAGTAAGTAATAATCTGAAATGATGTACTTTAAATAGCTCTCTCTTTGACTGTTTTGTTGAAGAATACAGCTCATGTTTTTTAAAAAACTTGATTGGGATAACAATTATCAATTTTTTGTTAATCAAATATACTTAAGTTCAATAACAAAAGATGGACTTGAGTCTAATTCTGTGCATAGGTTTAAGATTCTGATTTTTGAAAGTTGTTTTCTTATAAACAGCTTAATAATTTAAGAATGTCACATATCAAGATGTTATATAACCCTCAAACACTTCTCTAATTTTAATTGTGACAATGGGGTATATTTTTGAGTAGATCTTTAAAGTGAACCTCAGTCCCATCAGTCACCTACTCAAAACCTGTTTTACCCACAAAATCAACCTGGTATTTAATTCTAGTAGCGTATATCTGTTATTTTCCATCAGTTTCTAAAACAAAGTGGAGCATAAAACATAATATATAGCAGCAATCAGAAATGTAAAATTTTTAGAGTTCTTTATAAGCAACACAAATAATGAAATAAGACAAAATATATAATACATTTAGAAATTTCTGGTTAAGGCTCATTCTCAGGAGGATCGCATGTAAAACTCTCCAACTTGTTTTTGCTCTTATACTGGTGTTTTTGCTTTTATGCTAGACTGTTTTAACCTTAAGACATATTTGAAGTAACTTTTTGCAAATTACTTCTATTACTAGTTATCGCTTTATTATTATTTGACAGTAAAATGGGAATTTGTTTTTAGGACTTTTTGATTTACACTCTTTATCCCAAGTACTCAAAGGTGGTTCCTGCTTTTACAATGAAAATTGTGGAGATTATTATGAACTAATAATCAATGGTAAAACAGAAAATGTGACAGTTACTTCCCCTTAGAGTGAATGAGATTAGACTCATTCTTGTCTACCTCAGTCATTCCTTACATAGAGATTATCTGGGGAATCTTTAATTATAAGGCAGTATTTTCCTGACAGTGAACATGCATTAGTTCTACTTCCCCTTTTAGCAATTAGAGATGTTCAAGGAGTGAAAACTTCTGCTTAAGATGAACAAAATTAGAAAAATAAAATTATCACAGATTATTGTCTCTACTGCCCATGTAACTAGTCTTCTTTAGGGACTGTCTTGCAACGTTTTGTGAATGTGCCTTACTATAATCCACTAAGAATCTGAAGGATGGGTGCCATATCATCTATTTCTTTGAATAATAAAATGGTAGTCATTCCCTACTCTTTATTCTGCTGCTATTACCTCATCGCTTCTCACTTGGTCTATTGAGGGAGTCCTCCAGCTCCCTCCTATACCACTTTCCCTGGCTCTCCATTGTCCATGATATAGAAAAACCCCTACTTCTTTGCCTGGTAATAGAGGCTGCTTTATCTCCTCATGCATTTTATACCAGCTGTACTTGAAGTGATGCTGAGTACATCCAGAGGACAATTGGAGTTCTCTGAATATATTATGCTGCCATAAGCTTCCATATCTTTATCTACTCTGAGCTTTCTAACTGAAATGACCTACCATCACCATCATTTGGGCTACCTCATCTTCCAACATTTATCTTAGGCAACTTTTTTTTGAAAACTTTTCCTGGCTCATATATTTCACAGTCCCAATTCTGGGCCCTTTATATATGTACATCCACTATGCGACCTATAACACTTCATTGTATATGTGTATTTTTTTAATAAAAGAATGTAAGCACCTTTAAGGTGAGAGTAATACATACATACATGCATACAGAAATAAAAGTTGGCAAAGACACCTTTTTGTCAAAAACTCTAAACTTTTATTTCTATCTCCCTAAATGATCTGACTTACTGCTTTCTTCCTCTGCTTCCTAAAACTTGAAAGAGAGCCCGATGAATTATTTTTCAGGAGTCCCATGACCTCCCCACACATTTGACTCACAGGCCTCAAAGACCATTGTAATCAAGGCTATGGCTTATTACAGCAAGGAAAAAAGACATCAGAGTGGAAGGATCTACCTTCCAGCATTCTCCCTGTCAGAATGTACTCCTTTTCAGAAGGAAAGTAGGTGTTCACCATAAATCACATTATTTTTACAGACATCTGGGCAAGCTGGTACAACAGGATTCAAGTGTCCCAGGCAGGGAAAACAATGTAGGAAACAATTCATAAGTCAAGTACCCAGACTTCAGCCAGTGCCAGCTTTAAAAGCAGACCCTTCTAAAGATACCAGCATCAGACCTGCTATCCCTTTGTTTTGTTTACTAATACATTGTAAAACAACAGCAAGATGCTCTCTAGCAACCCATCTATACCACACTTATTTCAAATACTTGTAGATGTGTGTGGAAATGATAGAAATTCCGACATATAGACCTTTCTTGTTGGTAAAGCTAGATGATAATACTAACATGATGTCTTAGTCCATTTTCTGTTGCTTATAGTAGAATACTTAAACCTGGGTAATTTATAAAGAAAAGTAATTTAGTTGTTATAGTTATGAAGGCTGAGAAGTCAAGGGTTGAGGAGCCACAACTCATGAGAGCCTTCTTATCAGGACTCAACAGTGTCCTGAGGTGGCACAGGGAATCACATAGCAATGGGCTGAGCTCAGGTCTCTCTTCCTCTTCCTATAAAACCACCAGTCCCCACTCCCACTGATTAATTATTTCATGAAATCTATTCCAGTCACTTCTGCGAAGCCCCACTTTTCAGTACTGCCACTTTGGGGATTAAGTTTCAACATGAGTTTGGGGAGGCCATTCAAGCCATATCACATGGCTTTTACAATAAAACGAGTGTTTTAAAACACAGGCCGGGCACAGTGGCTCATGCCTATAATCCCAGCACTTTGGGAGGCTGAGAGGAGAGGATTGTCTGAGCCCATGGGTCCAAGACCTGCCTGGGCAACTTGGTGAGACCTCATCTCTACAATAAATCAAAAAATTAGCCAGACGTGTTGGCGCATGCCTGTAGTTCCAGCTACTTAGAAGACTGAGGCGGAAGGATCACCTGAACCTAACAGGTTGACGATGTGGTGGCTGTGAGTGTGCCACTGCACTCCAGCCTGGGTGACAGAGTGAGACTCCCAACTCAAAAAAAAGCACATAAATCATTATTTTAAAAAATAACATTTTTTCTAAACTCTTATTTATAGATTCAATTGGGCTATAAATACTTTCTAAATTTAAAATTTAAGTGTAAATTTTAGCTTAACACTATCTGAATAATCACAGATTCTAAACAAGAAAATTGAAATTAGTGAAGTTTTTTTTTGTTTGTTTTCCAAAAACCACTAAACCAATATAGTAAAAATGTATACATTGTATAACTTAAAAGAACATACAGATTTTAAACTTGGTATACTGAAAAACAGTGGTATTTAGAATTGTAATGACCATTTCTAATGAGGCATAAATAAAGGGAATTCTTTTAATATCTTTCTCTTTCTGATTTATGCCTGGAGGATACTTCTTTGACACATACCCATAGCAACTTTGGTGCTTGTAGCAAAGTTTTATAGCTGCTATGAAAGTAGAGACAGAAATGTAATAATTGTTACAGAAATTCTCCCATTGGAAGGGGTAGTGGTGAAAATAGCTTCCTTATGTTCATAAGACCTTAATTCTTTAATCTATGAACTGAAAAATGTCAAGCTCAAGTTTTGTGTGACAAATGCAAACTCTATTTTTGGATGGAAGAATTTGATTATGAGTTAGGAAGGTGGAGGTTACTGTTGTCTAACCGATACTGTTCCGATACCCTACAGTGTAGTCCCAAAATTTGGGAAATACTACATTGTGTATATATCTTTTTGAGATTCACAAGGTGTATTAGCATAATAAAGCCTCTGAGAAGACTTTCAGCAAGAAAACCACTTTAGCTTTGTTTAGTATAACATTTTCCATACTTATTTGATAAATGTATTTTGTGGAACATCTTCAAAAAAATCTCAGTTTGGGAAATGCTTTACTTCTAGGTCATTCTAACTTCATTCTAGACTGAGTATCAGGTTCATTGCAAACCTAGACTAGACGACTCTTTGACTTCCCATTAGTGTTTCACACCTGCATAGTACAGAATATCTTTCTACAGATAAATTCAAAATTCACCTGCTATAATTCTAGTCGTGTCCTCATAGTCTATCCTTAGTACAGAATCCTTTGTATGTTAACCTTGTTTGGCTTACTGAATTGCCCATTAAGTAACTTTATTCTGGGTTAAATAAATCCATCCTATCCTAATCTTTGATTATGCTATTTTTTCTACCCTGAAACTTCTTTGTTTTCCTACAAGCTATTTTAATAATACCTATAATATCAATTATTTGTGCCAATCTAGGTATGTATAAGGGTGCTTTATAAAAGAGTTTACTATGTTGAAAGCAATAGGCAAAGTAATTTATATTTTTCAGTGCTGTTTAATGGATTTCTGTGAATATTTTAGCATAATTTTTTAACTAGTAGTTGTGACAATTTAGTATTTTTAATGGAATTTATAGACTGTTCCTGGTTTGCATAACTTTCTTATTTAACCTTGGAGCTATTGTATAAAAATTTGCTATTTGATTTCTAAAATACACAGTAGTAAAAGTGAAATATAAAGTCAGGAGTCTAGGTTTTTTCCGTGAGGTCAATTGTACATCATTCAAGCTCACCACCTTTTTCTCCACCTATTAAATGTTTCTTGCAAACAAAATAACAACTGATACTTTTCAGTTGTTTTTGCTTTGAAATTCCTGGATGAATCAATTTTATATTTATTTTTATTCATTCCATAAATCTATTATATCAGACACTGGTGGGTGGTGAGCATGAAAACATAGCTCCTCTTCCCCTTAACTCTCCAGTGGGAGACGCAGACACATATGCATAGACATAGTTACAACACAGTGATTGTGTTGATAGAGCTTTGTAGGGGCTATGTTTGACAGTATTGAGGACTCCCAACCTAATCTGAGGAGGGAGAGAATTGTGTTTGTGTAGCTTTGGGTTTGTGACACACTGTCATTGTTAGTTCATGCTTGGCTTCTTTAGCTATTTAGTAATAACATAAATATCCATGAACTCACCACCCAACCCAAGAACTAGAAGACTAGCTTAACTTGAATCTACCTTCCTGTTTTATCCACCTGCCCATCACACCAATGGCGTAACCACTTTCCTGAATATATTTACTATGCCTTGCTTAAAACAATATATTATTTATTTTGTTTTGCTCACTTTTGAACTTCATAACAAAATGATATCATATTGAAGAGGGGACTGGGCCTTTTTTTTTTTCAGACAACATTATCTTACTTCAATTCATCCATGCTGTTATGTGTAGCTAATGCTATCTAATAATCCATATGTAACTATACCACAGTTTATCCATTTTCCTGTAAATGAACAGTTAGGTTGTTTCTAGTTTTGCTATTATTATCAGTACTGCTTTGAGCATTTTGAAATATTTCTCCTGTTATAAAGTTTTCCTTGGGTATGTACCCAGGAATAGAACATTTACAAAATAATTTTAAATTGTTTTGCAAAGTGAAAGTATATAGTAACTGGCAATATTTTTTAATGCCATTTGTCCACATATCTGATACTTGTTTTTGTCATATACCTTGATTTTGCTAATTGCTTGGGTGTACAATACTACCTCATGGTCTTGATATTCATTTCCTTGTTTGTTAACAAGCATATGTACCTCATTTTTTTTTTAGCCTTATCTGGCTTTTTATTAGATCATTTTGAGTTCTTTTTCTTATTGATTTATAAGGAATTCTTAATATGTTTTTGATACTAATCCACTGTCATGTATAAGTGTACAAATATTTATTTCAGTTTTTTTTGTTTTTCCTTTCTTTAGGCTGTCTTTTGATGAACCATCTTTAATTTTAATGTAGTTAAATTTTATCTTTTATGCCTATCACTTTCATTTATTTACAAAATCCTTTCTTACTCTGGAATTTTAGAAGTTTGTCTGTATTTCTTTTTAAAGTTTTACTTTTGACATTTAAGTTATTAATTCATTTGGAATGTATTTTTGTTGATGATGTGTTTGTGTACCCTTCCCTACCTACCCCATTTAGATAGCTCTTTTTCCTCCGTGTTCCATTCTTAAATGTTCAATTTCCCCAGTGATCTGCTATCCCACCTGTGTTATATAATAAAGTTCCATATAACACAGAATTTTTCTGGGCCCTCTGTTTTGTTCCATTGGACAATTTGTCTCTCTGTCAGTACCATCCTCTTATAATTATTATAGCTTTGTAATAAACCTTAGCATCTGCTAAGGCAAGACTCTTTCTTTTGTTTTAGAAAGATCTTAACTATTCTTTGTCCTTTGGTTTATTTTATAATCAACTTTTTAAGTCCTACAAATAAGCCATCAGAATATAATTACAGTTGTAATAAATCTATAAATAAATTTGGGTGAAAATTGATTACCCTTATAATACAAAGTTATTTTTACATTTATGTAGGCCTTTAAAAAAATATCTTTCAGTAGCATTTTATAATTTTCTACAAACAGGTTTTACACATTTTTAACTACTTATTGGACACTTTAATTTTTGTTGCTGTTATAAATGCATTATTTAAACAATGTATGCTCTCTAATTGTTGCTGATATTTAGAAATGCAGTTAGCTTGATGGTATATCCAGCCACATTGGTATTCTGTTATTTCTATTAATTGGACTGTAGATTCTTTTGAGTCTGTTTGTTCTTAGAGACAGAGCCTCCTTACCTGTTACCCAGATTGAAGTGCAGTGATGCGATCATAGCTTACCATAACCACAAACTACTGGGCTCAAGCAATCCTGCCGCCTCAGTCTTCCAAAGTGCTGGGATTACCAGCATGAGCCACTGCACTAGGCCTAGAGCAGACTTTTAAAATGAACTCTTACGCTCTGATTCTTTTTTTTTTTTGAGTTGGAATCTCACTTCATCGCCCAGACCGGAGTGCAGTGGCATGCTCATGGCCACCCCAGCGTCGAGCTGCTGGGCTCCTGCGATGCTTCTGCCTCAGCCTTCCAAGTAGCCGGAATTATAGGTGCATTACTACGCCCAGCTAATTTTTTGATTTATTGTAGAGATGAGGTCTTGCCAAGTTGCCTAGGCTGTTCTTGAACCGTGGGCTCAGGCTGTCCTCTCACCTTAGCCTTCCAAAGAGCTGGGATTATAGGCTTTAGCCACTGTGCCTGGCCCTTATTAATTCTTAGTAATTATCATCTCATTACAAATACAGCCTTAATTCTGTTCATAAATTTTGTTACAAATAATTTGAGTTGTCATCTAAATTTTTGTCACATAATTTTTTCCCCATTTACAGCTCTTAAGTCCTTTGGCTCAGCTGCCAAGTTATTTCCTCTGCTACCTGATAACTCTACTTTCTTAAAGAAATTTCATAAAGAATTTTTCTATTTATGAGTTGCTGATTGTGTATCTTCAACTGATTCATTGTTCTTTTCTCTTTTCTTCTACTTCAGAAAAAAGAGAAAGAGATTCAAACATATTAAGTTTGTCTCTTGACAGCATTTGACCTCTCTACCCTTCCCATTCTCACCTCCTAATCAGAAAGAGTTAGAATAAACTAAACATGTCAACTTTCTGTCTGGGAGTTTCTAAGTACATCTAACTTTAAAATGTATGTGTAGATTTCTTTTTTTAGATATACTTAGCGTAGGAAAACATTTTTAAGCACTTTTTGAAAATTGCATGTATCTTAAAGTATACCATTTTATGAAAAAGAAAATACCTTGTTATCATAAAAGAAGTACACAATTGTTATATAATTATTTTAAAAATTTTTATTAACAGTTTGGTGTTTTATCTTTTTTGACCCTGTCTGTGCATATATAAATTTTTTTATGAATTATTCTCTAGCCTATGTTTTGGATTCAGCAGTATAATGCTGGTGTCTTTCATAAAGTTGTTTATGAATCTTATCCTTTTTAATGCTGACATAAATATTTCATGTACGGAAGTGCCATATTTATTTAACTTATTCTTTCTATGTGAACATTTAGATTATTTCCAATTTTTCTCATTTACAGTTTTGCAATGAAAAGAAAAATACTTGTATATTTGCATATTTGTTTCTCTACAGTATACATTTTTAAAAGTTAATTGCTGAGTCAAAGCTTATACATATTTTAAATTTTAATATTTAATTTCCTCTCAAAAATATATTGTACTGGAGTGTTAATATATTACTGATGGGAGTGTAAATTTGCACAACCACTTTGGAAAACTACAAATAGATCCTCACGTTGGGAGTATCTATTAAAGCTGAACATATGTCCATACTGTGGTCCAGAAGTTCCTCTTCTTGGTATATATCCAACATAAATATGTACACATGTTCACCAAAAAACATGAAAAAATGTTGAAAGTAGCCCTATCTCAATAATAAAAAAATAAAAACAACCCAGTGTCTACCAATAGTAGAATGCATAAATTATATTTATACCAAGTAATACTCTACAATAAAGAGGATGAATGAACTATAGCTAAGTTCAACTACATGGATGAATCTTAAAAACAAGCCAGGTGTGGTGGCTCATGCCTATAATCCCAGCACTTGGGGAGGACGAGACTGGGGGATTGCTTGTGCCCAGGAGTTCGAGACCAGCCTAGGCAACATAGTGAGATCTTGTCTCTACAAAAAAAAAAAAAAAAAAAATCAAAGCATTAGCTGGGCATTGTAGCATGTGCCTATAGTCCCAGCTACTCGGGAGGCTGAGGCTTCCAGAAGGATCACCTGAACCCAGAAGGTTGAGGCTTTTGTAAGCTGTGATTGTGCCACTGTACTTCCAGTCTGGACAACAGAGTGAGACCCCGACTCCAAAAAAAAAAAAAAAACCTTACAAACATAATGTTGAGCTAAAGAAGCTAGCCAAAAAAGAATATATATTGTATGATTCCACTTAGTTAGGTTCACAAACAGGCAAAACTAATCCATGGTATTAGAAGTCAGGATAGTGTTTTCCTTCAAGGGGAGAGTAATGATGGAAATGGGGACTTAAAGACTCAAGAATTCTGATTATGCTGTTTCTTAACACTGGTGCTGATTACGTAGGCCTGTTCCATTTGCAGAAATTTATTGCGCTTTTTACCTTATGATTTTGTACTTTGTGTTGTGTTTCAATAAAAAGTATATAGTAAAAGTGCAATTTCTTTTTTATATGTAGAACCACCTTCAAATTCCTACCAGTAGTGCCAATTTTCCTGAACTCTTGCCACTTTGATAGACATAAAAATCTTTTCAATCTGATAAACATAGGAAGAGATAAACTTTTTGTTTATTTTTGTCTTATTAGTGAGACTAAGCATCCTTTTGTACATTTATTAACTGTTATGAGCTCCATTTTTCTTCTTGGCTTGTAGAATTTTAAAATATTGTAGACTTTTTGTCAATTATATATCAACATATAGTATTTTAAACAACAAATTTAAACTAACAAAAGTATTAAGTAATATGTGTCAGGAAAAGCTTCTTCTAATAGTTAAATCGTTTTTTAAAAGACTTCTTTATTCTTCAGTCCCAGTTCTGTCACCAAATCCATTATGAGGAGAGTAACGTCTGCCTCATTAGTTCCAAATCTTTACTCCAGTATGTAGTCCATGAAGAGGATTCTCTTTGAAGGTCCTTGTTTTATTGCTTATATATTAATGTTCATTCTTTTTTTTCTTGAGTAGTCTGTTCTTAGAACATCTTTAAACAATGTTTTAAATAAAATCTCAAAACCTAAGTTTATCTACTGCTACTATAACCATTCATTTTTTTTTAATGCCTTTTCCTAATAGGTAGGAGGAGAAAGAACATGGAATGGAATTTGTTTTAATTATAGTAAAATTGCACATGGATTTTTTTGTTTGTTTTTATAAAATAGTTCTTTAAAAACTAGTGTGCCGCATGCTGTTTCCTTTAATTTTCAACGAGTACCAAATTTCTAAATGATCTCTTAACTAAAATATTTTGTTGTAGTAACTCAACTAGTTTGGTGTCTCACTGTCGTGTCTGCCTTTTTATGCTTTTGGTTGGGAGTTCCTTATTGGGATATGTGCTTAAATATTTTCTAGACTTAACTATACTTTAAAGTTCCTCATTGTCATTCTTTAGTGGCCTTTGGATGTTTTTATTTATTTTTGTTTTTTAACATGTAATTCATAGACGCTCTGCTGTTGCCCGTATTCAGGAGTTCTTCAGGCGGAGAAAAGAAAGGAAAGAAATGGAAGAGTTGGATACTCTGAACATTAGAAGACCACTAGTAAAGATGGTTTATAAGGGCCATCGCAACTCCAGGACAATGGTACCAAGTACTCATGGCATTCTTTGGTGAAATTGCAATTTCGTGATATGAGTGTTTTTTCCATAATGATTTATCTTTGTATATTGCCATTATGATTTCAATATTACATTATTGAACCTTCACAGGTATCTCTTTATCCAAACATGTTCTTTTAGTCCTATAGTATTTTGTGAATGACCATTATTTTTTTTACAAGAAATTTCTACTTTACTAAAGAAATATATGCAGATTCTTAAAAATTTTAGCTTATATAAGTCACCATCACTTCTTTTTTACTCTCTCACAGTTCCTGAAAAGTTTCTAGTAGATTTTTTTTTAAACTCATAATAGCGCCCTTTGTTATTGTGGAAGAGAGGGATTTGGATTTACGAAATCTGAGTTGATGGAAAATATAGTCAGGCTACTTTAACCATAAACCTTTTTTTTTTTTTTTAGTTGGAGTTTCACTCTGTCACCCAGGCCAGAGTGCATGACACACTCATAGCCACTGCAGCATCAACCTGCTGGGCTCCGGCGATTCTTCCACCTCAGCCTTCCAAGTAGCCGAAACTACAGGCGTGCACTACCATGCCCGGCTAATTTTTTTTATTTATTGTAGAGACGAGGTCTTGCCAAGTTGCCCGGGCTGGTCTCAAACCCGCGAGCTCAGGCAATCCACTCGCTTCAGCCTCCCAAAGTGCGGGGATGACAGGCTGAGCCACCGAGCCTGGCCTAACTAGAAACCTTTTTAAGGTAGACCAGTAAAAATTTTAGTCACTTTGTCTCTCTAGGCCCTGATTTCCTCATCTATGAAATAAGAGGAATAGATTAGATGATCTCTGGGATCTTTTCTCATGTTCATAATCCACAAGTATGTACACTCGTGATATTAATTTTATTTTGTAAAGAAATCTTCTGAAATGATTAGTATGTTGTAACTGTTACTCTGACCCTTTTATATCTGGAAAGTCTTATTCTCTTCCTATACCCCTTGAGTAACCAAAAAGTATGTATAGAATCTGTTTTAATCTGCTTTCTTTAAGGTCTAGGTAAAAAATTAACTTGGGATGGGGAAATAAGTTCTCTCTATAAATACCTTTGGTAGTAACAATTTAGTCATTTTTACAAGGATACTCATTATTAATAGAAGTAGCCAGTTTATATCTTTTGCATTTTGCTGGTTAAAGTTAGGATGAAAATAATTAGAGAAAGGGATGAAAAAAAGAGAAGATAAGTAAATATAACAGTAGCTCAGGTAACAACAAAACTGGTTTCCCTCTTGTGTGAGCACCAAAAACGGCAAAGTAGCAGCTACAGTTAAAATAAAATCCTGATCTGAAATACACAGATTTTTGATGTTTCATTCATGTGCATTCATTAAAAAATACCATCATAACCATTCTAGTATACCCATTTCTGACTCATTGCTTCATAAAAGTAAATATGTTCATATCTTTCCTTCCTAGTTTCTGTTCTTTTGACATAAAGCAAAATATAAAAGAGAACAACTTCTTTTATTCTGTGAATTGTTTTATTGTCTTATAAAGCTTACATGGAACAATTTCTGGAAAGTTCAGCAACATATATATATACATTTCTATTATACTGTCCAAACCCCAGAAATCCCATTTACTCATTTAGCAGTTATTAATTAAGCATCTACTATGTGCCTGGTATTGTTTCAGACACTGTAAAGGTAGCATTGAGCAAAGCAAAGTCCCTATTCTCACAAGAGACTTTTCATTACTTACTGCCTTATTACCTTTGCTGATGAATCTTTATTGTGATTTAAAGAAACTGGAAGCCGGGCTCAGTGGCTCAGCCTGTAATCCCGTGCTTTGGGAGGCTGAGGTGAGTGGATTGCCTGAGCCCGTGGGTTTGTGACCCGCCTGGGCAACTTGGCGAGACCTCATCTCTATAATAAATCAAAAAAAATCAGCTGGGTGTGGTAGCGCGCGCCTGTAATTCTGGCTATTCGGAAAGCTGAGGCAGAAGGATCGCCAGAGCCCAGCTGGTCGAGGCTGTGGTGGCCGGGAGCGGCCACTGCACTCCAGTCTGGGCGACTGAGTGAGACTCCAACTCAAAAAAAAAGAAACTGGAAGATGAAGGCTGTCATCAATTTTAAGTTTTACTGTTTTGTAAAGCAATTTATTTTTTAAAGAAAGAATAGCATAAATCTTTGTTTTAATAACTTTGAATTTTCTTATAATTTACTGTTTAAAACTCTTAGATAAAAGAAGCCAATTTCTGGGGTGCTAACTTTGTGATGAGTGGTTCTGACTGTGGTCACATCTTCATCTGGGATCGGCACACTGCTGAGCATTTGATGCTTCTGGAAGCTGATAATCATGTGGTAAACTGCCTGCAGCCACATCCATTTGATCCAAGTAAGATTATCTTTTATAGGATTAGGGCTAGAAATTTGTATGATTCATCAGCTCTAATTTTTTTCTAGTGACTAATATTATAAGAATAATCCAGAGCCGGGCTCGGTGGCTCAGCCTGTAATCCCGCGCCTTTGGGAGGCTGAGGTGAGCGGATTGCCTGAGCCCGCGGGTTCGAGACCCGCCTGGGCAGGCGAGACCTCATCTCTACAATAAATCAAAAAAATTAGCCGGGCG
>CAUYQG010164359.1:0-20340 GCA_963574415.1 Tarsius wallacei
GCTACCACACCCGGCTAATTTTTTGATTTATTGTAGAGATGAGGTCTCGCTTGCCCAGGCGGGTCTCGAACCCGTGGGCTCAGGCAATCCACTCACCTCAGCCTCCCAAAGGCGCGGGATTACAGGCTGAGCCACCGAGCCCGGTTTATTTTCGTGAATTCTTATCCTTTCACTACGCGGGGGACCAAGAAGAACAGATAGCTACTTGCTGCCTTCCCTTCAGTCAAACCTCTGTTCCTCAGATTAATTCTTTATATTTTCCCCCCACAAACTCAAAATATAGTCTTTGAAGACAATTACATTTCTAAGAATTTTCAGAAGTCAATTAAAATTTTAATTGGTTAGCATTTTAAAGCATTTTTTGATACAATGTATTCGGCAATTACCATTCAATTTTCCAGTACTTTTTTGAAGATGTATTACTAAAAAATTTTTAAAACACTACAAAACACAAGGTCAACTGATTAAATATTGGCAGGAGGCCGGGCTCGTTGGCTCAGCCTGTAAACCCGTGCTTTGGGAGGCCAAGGTGAGTGGATTGCCTGAGCCCGCAGGTTCGAGACCCACCCAGGCAACTTAGAGAGACCTAATCTCTACAATAAATCAAAAATTAGCTGGACGTGGTAGCGCGCCTATAGTTCCAGCTACTTGGAAGGCTGAGCGGAAGGGTCGCTGGAGCCCAGCAGGTCGAGGCTGCGGTGGCCGGGAGCGTGCCACTGCACTCCAGTCTGGGCGATAGAGCTAGCTTTCAACTCAAAAATTAAAATTAAAATAAATAAATGTTGTCAGGAAAGGCATAACATTTTGATGAGATACCAATAATGTCCCTGTTTTTAGACAATATGTGCTAGAGGAACTAAGAAGAGAAATGAAAAAAAGCTATGACAGAAATTCTATTCAAGAATCATCAAGTTCAGAGAATCTTTCAACTCAGACTTTATCTTCCTAGAATCCAAATGAAAGTCCAATCAACAATATTTTTTTCTGCTACCACTGCTAGATTCCTCACAATTGAGGATGTTTTATTTATTTTATTTCAAAGATTAATGAGACTACTCTTGATCTGATATTTCAATATTTTTTTCTTAGCCTTAATTATTAATTTCAAGGATAATGTGATTGTATACCAATGTGGTTATATGATATTCTTTGGAATGCTAATTGATTATTTGATAGAAAAGTAAAAAAAAAGTCAAAAAAAGTTTTCATTTTAATAACTATATTAAGACCTTCATTCCCATGAATAATAAAATACAGCACTGTGCATTCTGTACTAGGAGTGGTCATTGTTTTTTTGTTTGTTTATTTTCTGAAGACTGCATGCTACTACTTTTGATTATTTTTACCCTATTTTCCAACCTAAATCTTTCTTTCTCCTGTCAGTCTTTTTTCTTGGCCTGTGCAATTTCTTTTTTTTTTTTTTTTTTGAGTTGGAGTCTCACTCTGTCACCCAGATTGGAGTGCAGTGGCCGCTCCCGGTCACCGCAGCCTCGACCTGCTGGGCTCCGGCTATCCTTCTGCCTCAGCCTTCCAAGTAGCTGGAATTACAGGCGTGCGCTACCACGCCCGGCTATTTTTTTTTAATTTACTGTAGAGATGAGGTCTGCCCAGGCGGGTCTCGAACCCACGGGATCAGGCAATCCACTCACCTCAGCCTCCCAAAGCACGGGATTACAGGCTGAGCTACCGAGCCCGGCTGGCCTGTGTAATTGATATCAATTTGTTGATGATTTATAAGTCCCACGTTTTCCAGGAAGTATTTCAACAATACCAAAGCCCATTGTAGTAATTGTCTCTTGCTCTGTAATATAAACTGTTTATGTTCTGTACAACTTAATAAAAATATACTATATTGTAGAAAGTCCCAGAAGAGAATACTTGATAGACGGGTTCAGGTTTCTGCCCTTCCACTTAAGATTTCTGAAACTATAGTTTTTCTCTCTAAAATGAATTGAAAAATGTCTTCTATCTCAGGGGTATATTGAAATCTGAATGAGAAAAAAATGTATTATTACACAACATGTTAGTTGTGACTTGACTTCAGAAATACTTTAGGCTCTGTGTGGATAGGAAATAAAGTTCCTGAAACCTTTTCTAATGTTACGACAAAATCTGTAAACAAAATAGGTACCTCATAAATATATGTTAGTTAGTTGAATTCCAGATGAAGCTGTTTAAAACCATTCTCAAACTCTATTATTTTTATTTCTAGTATATGTTATAGTATATTTTTATTTCTAGTATACGTTACAAATAAGTAGTTGTTTTTAACCATTATATAAACTCATATATCATGCTACTATTTTATCCTCTTGTCTTTCTTTAGAAAGTGCTGACCTCTGTAAAAATAGAGAGAAAGATTTGTATAAGGTTATTTGTTTTACTTTCTATAAATTAACAATCTTCTGCTTGCTTGATACCTTGAAAAAAGTGAACAAAGATAGTCTGATGGGCAAAATCTGTTTTCAAGGCCACAAGAAATATTTAGTTAAAATAATTTTTCATATTTTTAGGTGAAATTCTTACTTGTTGCTGCAAATATCACTTTTTAAAAGACTAACAGTCTCTATGGAAAGCAGTGTGTGATTCCTAAAAGAACTAAAAATTGATCTTCCCTATGAGTCAGCAATCCCTCTCCTGGGAATATACCTGGAAAAACATAAATCGTTCTACAAAAAAGAAATCTGCACATGCATGTTTGTAGCCACACTATTCACAATCACAAACACATGGAACCAACCCTATCCATTTAAAGTGAAGTGGATAAAGAAAATGTGGCACATATATTCAATGGCATATTATGCAGCCATAAAGAACAAAATTGTGGACTCTGCAACAAATTGGACAGAGTTGGAGACCTTCACGGTCAGTGACTTATCACAGAAACAAAAAACTAAATACCACATGTTCTCACTCATAAGTTCAACCTGAACATTAATCACATTAGCACAAGGAAGAGATCAGCAGTCACTGGACACTGTGGGGGGAGGGGATCACGTAACAACACAAACGGTACCTGGTCCAAAACCAGGGGAAGTGAGGACAATTTGGAGGTCCAAACTTCACCTGCATGCAACCTTCTTGTGTAGCTAATCCTGACTTGTGCCCCTCGTCTCTATAATAAAATAAAAAAAACTAACTCCAATTATTTTGTATACTATTTCTTATTTTAAAAAATTCTCCTCTTTTGCCTTTTTAATTGAGGACTGTTTACAGAAATTTCAAATCAAATATGGCTCTTACATTTTTGTATTGCTATAGAACTTACTTATTTTGCATAACTTGAATGGCCTTTGACACTATCTGTCATGAACTAATTTTATTTTTATTTTTTTGAGTTGGCGTCTCACTCCGTCGCCCAGACTGGAGTGCAGTGGCCGCTCCCAGCCACCGCAGCCTCGACCTGCTGGGCTCCGGCGATCCTTCCACCTCAGCCTTCCAAGTAGCTGGAACTACAGGCGCGCTACCATGCCCCGCTAATTTTTTTTGATTTATTGTAGAGATGAGGTTTCGCCTGCCCAGGCGGGTCTCAAACCCGCGGGCTCAGGCAATCCACTCACCTCAGCCTCCCAATGCGCGGGATTACAGGCTGAGTCACCGAGCCCCGCTAATTTTATTCTTATCTTAATACATTTTATAAGCTCATGGAAACAGACAAATCTTCATTTTCTTCTTATTATGTGCGGTAGGCTGAATAGTGACCTCTCAAATGAATGCACATTCTAATTTCTAACATGTGAATGTGAATTCATACAGCAACAAAGACTTTGCAGATGTAAAGTAAGGATCTTAAATTAAGAATATTATCCTGGATTTATATGGGTGGGCATTAAATGTCATCACATGTATCCTTTACAAGAGAGAAACCAAGATTAGATTTGACCACACAGAAGAGAAAAAAGCCATGTGACCAGGGAGGCAGATATTGAAATTATGCAGCCACATATCAAGAGATGCTGGCTACCAGAAACTAGGAGGGACACAGAGTAGAATGTCCCGTCAAGCCGCCAGAGAAAGCTTAACTCTTCTAAAGCAGTTATTTTGATCCAGCAATACAGATTTTAGAAATTTAGCCTTCAGAACTGTGAGAACAAATTTTGTTATTCTATGCTACTATGTTTGTGATCATTTTTATAGCAGCATAGGAAACTAATATAATAGGCAAGGGTCATTTTTTTTATTTCAATAGGTGAATGCTTGGAGTTCCTCAGAGTTCCATCGTGTGCTTTTTTCTTGTTTCTTCACTTGTCTTCTTATTTATACCATACATTTTCCCAGGACAATATAATCCAATCCTCTACTCTCAAATTATATCCATATCAGATGGCTCACAAATGTGTCTTTACACCTGATCTCTCTCTTGGGCTTTAGGTCCTTACATTCAACAAGTCAAGGAAATCTACACTTGAAATCACAAACTCAACATGTTGAAAACAGAATGAGTTATTCGCACCAATGTTTTTCTTCTCCCGAATTCCATATCTTTTTTTTTTTTTTTCCTGAGTTGGAGTCTCACTCTATCACCTAGACTGGAGTGCAGTGGCCGCTCCCAGCCACCGGAGCCTCGACCTGCTGGGCTCCGGCGATCCTTCCGCCTCAGCCTTCCAAGTAGCCGGAACTACAGGCACGTGCTACCACATCCAGCTAATTTTTGATTTATTGTAGAGATGACATCTCGCCAAGTTGCCCAGGCGGGTCTCAAACCCATGGGCTCAGGCAATCGAATTCCATATCTTAATAATTAATGTCAATATTCAAACCATTAATCCAAACCAGGAAACTCAGAGTCAGACTCAACTCTTCATTTTTCTACACCTGCTTTGTCTACATAGCCTCAAAATTTTTAGATACTAGCACCTAAAATTTTCTTGAATATACTCACTTTCAAAATCTCCTGCTAAATTATGAGCTTTGTTCAGACCACAATTATGGCTTTCCCAGGATATTAAAATAAGGCTCCCAATGTTGCCTTATATATTATTCACCCCCACCCTGTCCCCATCCAGACAGAGGAATATTTCTATTATGCAAATTTGCTTATGTCATTCACCTAACTGAAACCATTAGATGATGTTCTATTGTCCTTTGGCTGAAGTACAAATACTTTAGGGACATCTATAATCCTGGATATCTGAATACAGATTATATCTTGAAACATATTTTCACATCTTTATTTAACATTCTTACTTTCTGGTCATATTCGATTTTCATTAGAAACAACAATGTTATTTTATGCCTCCAGAGCATTGCTTATGCTATTCTGTCCGTTGGAATGTTCTTCATGTTCCCCCATTCAACCAGAAATTCAGTCTTCAGAGTTCAATAAAAATCATGTTTTCTCTGTGAAGTTTTCCCTGACACCCCACAGACCACATGAACAGTTTTCACCATGTGTTCTCATAGTGCACTCTATATTCCTTATTGTAATCTCACCAGAGTGTACTCTGTTCAAGCTATATATTTGTCTCTCATTACAGATTGTAAGCAACATAATGGCAGAGGACATATATGTAGCCCCATTATATTACCAATCTATTGTGGTCACTTAACTATACATCTGTTTAGCAAATAAAAGACTATGAGTACAGAGCAAACTGAAAGGCTGCAGAAATGGATACAGCATTTATATACTTCCCTGTACCTTATTATTATGCTTATTTATAAAAATTTGTTTCAGATACTAAAAAAATCATGGGTTGAACGTCTGGCCTCAATATTATTTTAATTTCAAAAGCATAATTTAATAATGTAACAGAAAATGTTAACATAAAATGACTACCAGCATTTTAAATACTGGTTTGTTTTTCAGTTCAAAGTTAACACTCTTTAACTTTGCCCTTCACTCACTACCATAAACAAAATTTACACTTATATTCATCAGATATGCAAAATTTCAAACCAACATGGGGTGATGCTATGTGCTTCCCAACATTTCAGTTTCACAGAATTGCCTTCTTGGTCCATTTTTTAAATGTAATTACTTGAATTTTTTAGTGTATTTTGCCCGTGTTATCTCATAAAAACTTCATTGAAAATTGAACCTAACACTCACAGATCTAAATATTATAGACTCACTCACTTTTCTCAGAACAGAATCCCATGTCTGTTTCTGTAAAGCTAAGTGTAAATCTTGGTAGATGGAAGCCAGTTACCGTGTTCTCATTCTTTATAACAAATAGCATTTTTAGCATAGTCATTTGAATCAGATACGTTCATGAATTGTGATGAGAAATCTTCTGAGGGACTTATGAGAAACCTTACATTTAAAAATGGACTTGCGATACTGCCATGTCTTTTTATTTTGGCTTGAGCAATTATTGTCTGAAAGGATATGTTGGTTGGAACTGCTGTAGCCATGTTGTGACTCATAAAATCACACATAGGCCCACAGAGAGCCGTAACTTTGCTGACATGTGTCCTACAAATTTCTTATATAAGTAGATACAATTTCTCCTAATTCTGCATACCTCTTTTTATCTGTGTTTCTCCTGCTTCTAAAAATGGTATCCATACATTTATTGTAATTTGTAATTTAAAGATGAAAACGACTGGTGATGTTAAAATTTGAAAATGTAAAACCTAAGAACAAAACTCTAAGTAAGGTAAATCTATCAACACATCACTCAAATATAAAGAATCACATTCAAGACCGTGTGTGAAATATTAAAATGATAACATTAGAGTTTGCATTTAAAATTCAAAATGCAATTTGAAATTTTACATTATTTTTCACGTCACTGTGAATGAAAATTTGTTTCCTAATACATAAATCTGATTTTTTAATCTCTAAAATTTGACTCTCTTCTGGAAATGCATAATTGTGTGAAAGAAGAAGCCTATAATGAATGCCCCTAATATATATGTTTAGCTTTTACTCTGTAAAACTAATGTTAAAGTGAGAATGAATAAAAAAGTGATCCCTTCTGCTTTTAATCTTCTGTTATTATTTATTCAATGTTTATAAAATTCTCTGATTAGTAATTTTTATTCTCCAGATAACCTGATGTAAGATTATTAAACAGTAGAGAATGGTGTCCTGCAGTCATCAGAGGGTATATATTTGATTGTAAGTCATCTTGATATATCTGAATAAAGTAAGCATTTGCTCTATAATGTGGTAAAGACATATAGATTCCTAAGATCAAGTAAATAGGTAAACAAAATCTCTACTTTTTTCACAAAGTCAACTTTCAAAACATAAAAAAAAATTTGCAATCAGCACCAAAGTTTCTTAAGCCATTTATTAAACCTATGACTTCCAAATTCCTGTCCACTTTTTTAGAAAGTTCTTCTTCCAATGAGCTTTATTATTATTGTTTTTTAATTTTTGTTTCCTTTTTTTTTTTCAGTACTATAATCATTATCCATTTTACTCCTTAACCTGTGGAGAGAAAAGTTTTTATGTTCCTCTTTCTAACTTAGTTCTATATCTATTGTTTAATAAGAACCAAAGTGAAGTCACCTCATTCATCTTACTCCCCTCAGGTATTCTGATTCACAGTGCTGAAAGTCAGCTTGTCTGATTTTCCTTTGGGGACCTTACTGCACTAATGAGCACTCAGGTGTAAGGCATTGGAAGAAGTTTTGCAGGTGGAGACTGTTTGTTACTTACGGTGAAAATGAGCATACTATACCAGTGGAACATGATTTATTACAACTTTTTGCAATACCAGCAAAATGGATCATACTTGCCAATTTTTTGCTTTATGTGCAAAATATTTTTTAAAACAGAAGTCACAGAATTTTTGATATTAATTATGGTGGTATTTTCAAAAAAATAACTTCTGAAAAATGTTTGAGTGCTTCTTGGAAAAACTTTTCTTGAGGCAAAATGACAGTGGTATGAATATTTTGATAGAAGTCTTTTTGTTTAATTTACTTATAATCATATTTTAAAATATCCCAGAATACCACATTATAATCCTTTATAATAGAAAAGATGCATGTACTTTTAAAAAGTGACTATCTTTAGAAGGACTTTTTATTAATTCAAATGTACTCAAATTGCCTTTACCGCCATAAAAATGAGTTAATCTAATATGACTTGGCACAGTCTACATACCATTTAATTTTACAAAGAGCTAATTTTTTGATTGGTCATTATACATTTTATGTTTAATATATTTACCTTGACAGTTGGTGAGGCCTCACTTATCTATGCTCGCATATCTCATTTCATTGTTTCTGTAAAGCATATAATAAACACGCCAGTGGCAAAAAGGTCTCAGATTACCATTCTGATGAAATCTGGATAGCTCAGTAAGGCAGTGTTATAAATTTTCCACCTTTATTTCTGTCACCATAATTTGTGAGAAGGAAGGTTCTTATAAATATTAATAACGTTCTGTCTTCTGTATTAGGTAAAATTCTATTAGCTGATTGGCCATCTGAGTCCACTATCTTTCAGTAGTCACAACTTATAGTTTGGCTGCAAGGCTGAATCTCTTCATAACAAAATCCTTCACTGGCATGAGCTTTTGTACTCACAGTAATCCTGAAGCGTGACTTCACAAACTTATTAAAATCACAGTTTTAGCATCACCCTCTTTGAGGTAATTATTGTGTGGTCTGCCTAGCATTAAACTAAAGACCTACATTTGGCAATTTTAGTCTAACAGGACATACAAGGCATAGGAGTGGCTGGCTCACTGAAAACTATATGAATGGTGACAGTATTGCCTGTATTACAGACAAGAGCCTCAGTGGGGCATCAATAAAGTCTGGTACCAGTTCCAGTTTTGACATCAACTATCTTTGAGACCAGGACACTTTGTTCTATTTCTCTGGGCTACAGTTTTTGGCATGTATAATTAGGAAATCGAAGTAAATGATTTTCATTCCCTTGACAGGAAATTTTATGACTCTTTAATATGCTTTGCTCTATGAGAAGATATCATGCTATGAATGTTTTTACATCTATTTACAGGCTGTGAGGAACTTATTTTTCTTGTCTTGTTTGCTCCACATAGATTTTTAATCACAAGAAAACCAGCATCACTGACACAACACTTAGAGTGGGTGAAGAAAAGCAACTCTTATGAAGGTAAAAATATATTTCCATCAGAGATTTGTTTCTAGTCTAGAAATTATCTAACATTTAGCTAGATGCCCACTAAGTTTTTGTAAAATAAATAATTTAGTGAATGAGCCATTACACAAAGCTTCCTGCTTGTTAATAATAGAGACAAATTTCTCTGTTCTCAATGAGTTATTCTTTACTTATTCAGGGATTGGAAAGAAATCTATATTTCTTTCCAATCAGGAATATGATCTCAGTGAATTTGGATCACAGGGTGGGAAGATCTTCGCAACATATAGTAAATTAGATGATGATGGTGGTGGTGGTGGTGGTGGCAGCTAACTCATGCAAGGTGTGTTCTAAGCACTACTACTTACAACAACATAGGAAGTAGGTATTCATTTTAGCATCATTTTTTAACAGAAGAGAGAACTAAAACACAGGCAAGTTAACTTGTTGATTTTCATAAAAAGTACTCAGATCAAATAACTGCTGGTCTTCTCTACTTCCAAGTAGCCCTTCGTTACACACACATTCACACACACATACACACACACACACACGAATACACACTTCTCAAATATATCTTAGCTGGCTCTGTGTTTAGGTAACATTGATCATATGTATTATCCATAGCACCAGCTTGAATTTCCAATATGAGAAAGTCAGAACTCAACAACCTTGCTATAATTGAGGAAAGAAATGTATTTGTGTTGGAGCAGTCCATATACAATAACCAAATAAAGTCAATCAACATGCTCTGAATCTAACTGGCAAAAAATGTAAAATTTCTCTACTTAATACAGTTCTCATTTTTGCCACTTGCAACTAAAGTATCTCTATCCAGAACTTGTAAATACTCTACTTCTATAAAATACATTGATCATATAAGCGGTTATTTTAGAGTAAAAACTATTAGTCATATCAGGACTCAGTGATCAATGTTAGTTCTTTGTAGTAGTTTCCTGGGGCTGCCACAACAAAATATCTTAAACTGGGTGACTTAAAACAACATCAGTTATTCTCTTACAGCTCTGGAGGCTAGAAATCATGAAAAATTCAATGCTGCTTCTTTCTTACAACTCTGAGGGAGAATCCATCTCATCCCTCTCTCCTAGCTTCTGGTAGCAGCCAGAAATTCCTGGCATTCCTTGGCTTGTAGATGTATCACTCCCATCTCTGCCTCTGTCTTCACATGTTCTCCCCCCAGTATTTCTGTGTCCCAATTGTTTTGTTTTTATAAAGACATCAGTTATGTTGGGTTAGGGCCCACACTAATGACTTGATTTAAAATAACTAAATCTGCAAAGACCCTACTTCAGAGTAAAAACACATCCACAGATACCGAGGCTTAGGAATTCAGCATATCTCTTGGGGAGTTACAATTCCACCCATAACTGTCTTTTCATAACATAATATTTTTCCACCACAATTATAGTAAAATTAATTTAACCTTAATTTCAAGCATTTATTTTAAAAATTAACCCTTATGTCATGAATATGTGCCATACATTTTCTAAACAAGTAACCTGTACCAGCTCATTAAAATTTCAGCACATGGTTAAGCAGCAGATTATAATCTTTCCTTTTTTTTTCTCCTCTTTTCTCACCTTAGCAAATCAATATTTTTTCTAATCTGTCCTACAGCTCATTCTTCTTATTGTTTCTATACACATTCTAGACACTCTGTCCTTTCTCATTGCTCAAAAGGCACATAGTAATACTATTTTCTTTTCTTTTCTTTCTTTTTTATGTTTATTTTTTGCTGCAGAAAACTATATTTTCATTTGATCCAGGGCTTGGGAGAGGGCTCCAGGCAGAAGAAGCCCTGATACTTTGAGAGGGACCCCCAGAGGCCACTGGGTTCCTAGTCGTGCTTGAGGCTGAACCTTTTTAGATAGATAGATACTTGCGCAGCACAAGCTCAGGCTGGCCAGCCTGCAAAGGTTGGTCAGGTGGTCGCTCACCTTCTTGATGAGTTTCATTTCATCTAGGAAGTGGTTCTCCAGGAAGTCACAGAGATGAGGGGTCTGTGGATCCCAGGACATGAAGCCAAAAGGGCTTGGTTCAGGCCCTTCTCCAAAGTCATGGCGGCTTCCATGGCATCCAGGGTTTTACGCAACTCATCTTGAGAGGGCTTCTGGATATCCTGGAAGAGGGCGTGGCCGCCCCGCTGGTGTTGTATCTTCAAGAGATGCTGGGTGCCCTTGGGCTTCTCCTTCACCAATTCCGGAAAGAAGTGGCCCACGCCTTCCAGAGTCACATCTTCCAGGTCAAAATAGAAGCCCAGAGAGAGGTAGGTGCAGGAGGTCCGCATATGCAATTTGACCATGCAGTGGACAGCTGCCTCCACGTCGGTGGAATAATTCTGGCGAACCTGGGAGCTCATGGTTGGTCAGCAAGAAGGAGCTAACCGCAAAAATGGTGGTCGCTGGTCCCAGAAACAGGAGGTGGCCAAGAAGGTGGTCTCCGAGGTTGGAGAGGAGATCGGAGAACAATGGGAGGCTGAAAGAGAGAGAGTCCCTGGGTCTCTTCCATCCAAACACTTTTGAAGCAAGAGACAGAGCCATGGGACCACCGATCGTGCTGCTGTAATACTATTTTCCACTTGCCAGGATTTCAAGAATGTAACTTCCAAATTAGCTTGCACATATACACATAAGGTAATGGGTGTATGAGTTTTTCTTTCTAGGTCTGATTTTTTTTAAATTAGGGCTTTGGATTTTTTTTAAAAAAGGCCTAACTACGAGGTATAGTATTTGTTTCAGTGAAATTCAAATAATTGAATTTAAAAGAGTTTGATATGAAGTCTTTGCTCTGTCACAGAGTAGTTAGCACACTGAGTTTCTTTTAATTTCTGTAAGATAGGGTTGTATAAAAAGCAGATTAACCTTATTATTCCCTTTTGACAGATGAGAAACCCAAAGTAGTTGGAGGTTGAGTAACTCACTTCAGGTTACACTATTAATGAGTAGAAGCAGTCCCAAGCCTGCATTGGAATGCATTCTCTCCTAGTGCCTCTTTTTCACATGATTTATTGCCTTTCTTTTTTTTTTTTTTAGAGTAGAAGGCTCACTCAGGGGGCAGGCTAGAGTGCAGTGGCATGCTCATGGCCACCGCAGCCTCGACTTCCTGGGCTCAGGCAATCTTTATATCTCAGCACTCAGTCTTACAAGTAGCTGGAACTACAAGTGTGCACCACCATACCTGGCTAATTTATTTTATTTTTTAAATTTTAAAAAATTTATTGTGAAGATGAGGTCTCACCAGGTTGTCCAGGCTGGTCTTGAAGCTCTGGATTCAGGCAATCCTCTCACCTCAGCCTCTCAAAATGCTGGATTTATAGACGAGTTACTGTGTCCAGCCTGCTTGCTTTTTTTTTTTTTGGTCTGCTTTGCAATGAAAGGGATCCTACCAATTATCAGTCATGTTAAAATTTCCCTCTGTATTACGGCAAGTTAGAGATCAATATCATATGCTCTTATCTTTGATCAATTCTCATAATCCCAAGTCAGAACTAAACCCAAAAAAAGAATGAGTAAATGAATGAATTACTGAAAAAAATGTGCTTAATAACACACATTTAAAAATGTTTATATTTCTTTTTTAATGAGAACCTAAATGATTAGCATTTTGCATTAAATATAAGTAATATTCTGTTATATAGATTTTTAAGTATTTATAACTGACTATATTTGTCAGCTCATACTGCCATAATAAAATACCATAGACTGAGTGACTTCAACAATAGTAATATATTCTCACAATTCTGGAGACTAGAAACTCCTGGAGGGTGCCCATCAATTTAGTTCCTGGGTGAGTGTTCTTTTTGTGGTATAGAAAACAATCTTCTTGCTATGCCCTAACATGACTTTTCCTTGCTGCATATATGTGGAGGGAGAAAGAGATCTCTTCCTCTTCTTAAAGGCCTCTAATCCTATAATCTTACTACCCCATTCTAGTGATCTCATCTCAACCTAATTAGATCCTAAAAGCTATATTTCTAAAATGCAGCCATATTAAAAGTTAATACTTCAATATATAAATTTTGAGAAAACAAAGTTCTGTCCTTTGACTGACTCTTACTCATTTTACTTAAAACCACTTATATTTAGCTACTATAATACTGAAAGCAGAAAAATGTGAAACCCTAACTCTACATAGTAAGTCTTAATTATTCTATAATGATTAAAGCATCAGACTATATTAGCTTGCTTCGGATATCTGTACTTAGATTTGAATTCTCTTGTAGCATTTGGTAGAGATTGTTTATGCTATAGTTACAAAAACTACAAAAGTTGATAGCATAACCCTATTGCAATTAAATTCCCATTTATAGAAAGTCTAGTATTTGAATTGAAAGTGTTCTATTTCCATAAAGCCTCAATATGCAGAATCTTATTATCTATGTTACTACTCAAATGTTAAAAAGCTCAGACTGTGAAAACATGGTTACATAGTAAATTTCCACTTAAGCAAAGAGCTTTAATAGAGGCATCAAATCTTCTATTTACTATGTTAGTACTTTTGCAAGACTTCCTAAAGTAAAGCTTTTACCTTTCTTTTTTTTACAGCTATGTCAGAGAGAATTATAGAAAGGCTATCTCAATTTTTCAATCAAATATCATTGTCAGGTTGGGCACAGTGGTTCACTTTAAGAGCCGAGGCAGGAGAATTAAGGACTTTGGGAACAGCCTGGGTACCACAGTGAGACTTCATTTCTAAAAGAACAAAAACAAAAACAGAAAAAAAAATTAGCCTTGCATGGTGGCACATGCCTGTAGTCCCAGCTACTCAGGAGGTTGACACAGGAGGATCACCTGAGCCCAAGAATTTGAGGCTATGGTGAGCCATGAGCATGCAACAATATTCCAACCTAAATGACAGAGTGAGACCTGGACTCCAATAAATAAACAAACAAAAACCTCATTGTCAGTACGTCAATTATCCTGGTTAAGTTGTGCTTTTAAAAAGGCACTGTGCTTAGGGTATATCTAGGAGGAACATTATATCAGTTTTCGAAGCTTCAGGGTCTAAGTTTGAGCTAGTTATGTTCTTCAGGCATCTCTGAGCCACCAGAAGCGTGATCTTCTCTTCCATTTTTCATATCTTGGCCTTATTACATCTTCTGTAAGATGGAAAATACCAATTTAAAAGCCAAAAGTACGCCCTTCTTTGAATTTTTTTAGTGGGGGTTTGCAGCCAAAGAACATATTGTTCTTTTTATCTATAAAGATTTAATTTTTAATTGCCTATTCACAAGACTTCCTCTTTAAGATAAGATGTATGTGGGAGTGATGCAACTACTTACATCAACTTACACTCTTCTTTTCATATAAAGCATGGGAGTGTGTGTGTGTGCACGTGCGTGTGGGGTTTGTGTGTGTGTGTGTGTGTGTGTGTGTGTGTGTGTATACTCCCTCAGAGAGGGAAAAGGGTGAAGGAGAGATAGGAAGTTTAGGATTTCTTTATATTCCAGTTACCATTTTATGTTCTGAGAATACCAAGATGAACTTGTTGCTATCTGGCAACCTGTTATCTGATAGATTATGAGATGAGCCAGAAGCTATTAAACGGCTGATTTTACATGAGTTTGTCTACAGTAAGAGAACAATACAAAATGCTTCAGTACCACAGAGAAAGACATGATAAATTATTTTCTAGGACTTTAAAAAAGAAAGTCAGATAGGGTGTCACAACAAAGGTAGGTAGGTAAAAAGAAGTAACTTCACCCAAAGAGATGTCTTCTTTTTATCCTGGTTCCTAGGAGATAACATCTAAATCTTTGAAATTTCCCAAGTTATTCTAGCATTTTTGTTATTCATGGTGTACTCCAGATTATGTTAAAGAAAAAAAAATTATTTATTGATACTTGTCAAAGCATGATGGAAAAGACTGCTTGTGACCATCTCCTTAGACAGAGGGACCACCGCAATGGGATTTTGCAGTAGGTGAGAAAGATTGGTCTCCTCTCCAAATACATCATAGGCAAGTGGGAGTTTATATCCAAGGACCAAGGTGGGGATTGGTGAATAGAAAATTACAAAAACATCAGAAATAAAAGGTATTCTGGTTAAACATACCTAACAAGATTTTTTCTGACGGCAGGCCAGGGTGATCAGACATTACTTGGAGGATAGTAGAAGATGAGGAACCCAATCAGACATCTAGGGTGATCAAATGTCAAGGGTGGGAGGTTATTGCTAAACTGACTTAAACAACATTCTTTATTAAAACTGGATTTTTACAGGGAAGTACACAGATGGATCTAGGTGAAGATTCAGGAACCTGACTAAAGTTTGGCCAAGAAAAAAGAAAATCTGTCAATTCAACTTATAATTTTTTTTCCAGCTTTTTGAGGTAAGATTGACCAATAAAAAAGTTTATGTTTAAATTTTACAGAGTAATGTTTTGTTATACATATACATTGTGAAATGGTTACCGCAAACAAGCTAATTAACATGCCCATCACCTCTCATAGTTAGCTTTTTTTGGTTATAAGAACATAAGAACTGAAGTTATGAAGACTTATAACTGAAAATGTTTCACATCTGATTGTTTGGGCTAATGAGGCAACTCAGGATGGGTGCTAGCTTTGTCAGAAAAATCAACCATGTGAATGGAGAGTTGAAACTTTGGTCATCCACGTAGCCAATGATTTAATCAGCTGTGCCTATGTGACAAAGTCCTAATAAAGACAAATAAGACTGAAGTTCAAGTAAGTTCCCTAGGCTGGCAATATTGCATGCATATGGTCACACACAGATGACAAGAGGGTAACATATCCTTGATGGCATGGATCACTTTTTATTTTACCTCCCAGACTTCACTCTATGTGTCCCTTCCTTTGGCTGGTTTGAATTTGCGTTATTTTCCTATAATACAATTGTTGTTGTAAGTATAGACTTTTCTGAGTTCCTTGGGTTGTTCTAGCAAATTATTGAACTTGAGGGTAGCTACAGAAACAATCCCTGAATTTATAATCAGCTGATATAAAGTAGGGTGACCTTGGGGAAACTCTAAACTTGCAGATGGTGTATGACATGAGGGCAGTCTTGTGGGGACTACTTCTACAGACTGCAATTTGCCTAATTTATTACAGTGACATTCATATTTGTGTTGATCAATTTGTAGATTTAGACAACTAGATGGATATTTGCATGGGGAATGGGGAATCCTCCTATAATGTAATTCACTCTAAAATTAAAATACCAAACCTTTGGATTGTTGGTGGGAAGAGGTATACTCAAAGTACAGCATTCTGCTTTACATTTAATTATTTTTTTCTCCTCAGACCCATCTTTGATTCTTATTTGAATCATATGGAAACTGAAGGAAAATAAATGAAAACATTTCAAATTAAAATTATAAAAGATGTTTCAGTGAAAACTATATTAGGCTCCTGGGACACAAATGGCACTGCCTTGGGATATTTGGGCAAATAAGTCACATTAAGTCTTTTGTTCATTATGCACTCTTCCTGCTATGCCTCTTTGTACTGCACTGCTTATAAAAGTAAAAGCTAAACTTTATGACTCCCTTGTAAGTAGGATACTGAACCTGACTTTGATGTAACCGTGTAGTTCTTAACTTGGAGATGAATCCAATAGTAGGGAAGCAGGTCGTAAGCCACCATTACCAGATGCTGAACATATCTGTGTTACCAGAAACTGTATTGTGACTTTCCCATTTTGTAGGTCATATTTAAACAGTAGGTCTCTGGAGCTAGTCCGCGTAGTAGTGACTTCCACTTTCCACAGGTAACATAATGATCTTATCAGTGCAGGATGCTTCCTTGGAATACACTTATGAGGTAAGCTTCTAGAAATCATTCCTGGGGGCTATATATAGGGTCTGTCTGATTAAGTTGAATGAATCTGCTAGGCAATTATACCTACTGTTTAGACCGGTTATATTCAGCAACTAAACCCTGACTGATAAACTATGATGAACTTCTAAGAGAAGATATACAAAAAATTTTTTAAAAGGAGACAAATTTCCTCAATAAATATACTCTCCCTGGAGTTTGTTAGAAATATGGAATTTCAGACTCAACCCTAGACCTACTGAATCAGAATCTGCATTTTAATAAGATCTCTGATTTTCTTTCTCTGTCAGAGAAAAAAAAAGTAAAACAAATTTAGCAAAAACTACTAAGGAAACGACACAACAAGATGATGTATTACAAATTGACTGGGGCAGATTCTGTTACTTTAAGTAAGTTTTCCAGGGCATGCCTATGAGAAGTTGTAACATTTGAACTGAGACTGGGATGGTAATAAGGATCCAGGCATGGGATGATCTGGAAATATTTCTGACAGAAAATCTGCAACAATTCTGAGACAGGGATGGTTTGACACGTTCAGAGAAGAGAAAAATTGTTGTGACTTGAATATGGTGAATAAAGGGAAAATAAAAAGTTCAGAAAAGGTAAGCTTGAAAATGGCATATACGAGTGTCTGACAAGAAAAATAGAATATTGATATATGCTATATATGCTAGCTACAATTAGAAAAACTATTAGTAGATTTTAGTCAAACAAATAGGTAGCAAGAGTTAATTTTTAAAGGACAAATTGTGAAGAATACATAATAAGACTGAGTAAATGGAATCAGGGAGTTAATTTCATTATGCACACAAAAAAATGAAAGTAACTTGGACTAAAGTAGTGGTAGGAAAAATGGGGAGAACTAGAAATGCACATTTTCTACATTATTTCAGTACAACTTGGTAATAGATTTTATAAGAGAGGTGAAGGAAAGAGATGAATCAAGCAAAATTCTAAGTTTTAGGGCTTAGTCATTTGGAAGGATAAATTTGTTATTGGTAAAATAAACAAAAGAATAGAAAACACTTTGTTGTATCTTTATTATAAGCTCCGTTTTTGCACATTTTATACATTTTGCAAAAATAAATTGAACTATCTGTTGGATACATAAATGAAGAAGACAAATAGGACACTTAAAATGAGACTAATATTCAGGTGATGTGTCAGATGAAGTTCGTTGACCATCTGTACTGGGACTGTATTCAAAACTAGAAGTTTAAATAAAACTGTTGTAAAAATATGTGTACAGAGGCTATAGAAAGTGTTGAGAACCAATCACTGGGGTTTCTCTTGCAGCCACAGAATAACTAGATAATGAATAGACAGTATAAATGGAAACTAAACAGAGAAATCAGTGAAGTTAAAGAAAAGTAGACATGCCTGGTATATATGCATTCGGCATAGGATGACCTTATTATATTCTAAGACTTAAAAAGAACATACTGGTAGAAATGGAAGCTATGGTAAAGTAGGAAGACAAAAACAAAAGCAGCAAGTTCAAGTATATGATTAAAAGTTTTACTAAGAAAGGGACCAGAGGAACGGGGCAGTAATTTGTGCAAGATTAGGTTTTGAAACTCAAAAGTTAATTTAGTTTTATATTGTTTAATAGGTGTTAAGAAGGAATGTTTGCATGACAGAAGAATTACTAGTGTGGCAAACACCTGTGATAAAGATAATGCATGCAATTACAAATTTAAGTCTCTGACAAGTAACAAAGTTTGAGATCCAGAAATTAAGAACTTTTTTTGATGGAGCAGTAATTTCTTGTGTTTTGTTTTATATTTAATAGAACTGAACATTTATAATGACTACAGACAGAAGTAGGCTTTTAGAAATGGTTGTATGAATATAAGGATTCCTTACTTTTCCATCTATGATATGAAGAGAGATAAATACCAGGAGTTATTAAATAACCATGCAGTCTTACACTTTCTGTAGTAACTGAAGCAAACCAAAAAGTGAGCCATGATAGCATTGATTTTGTTAGTCTTTTGAAATAATATGGCCAAGAAAGAGTCCAGAATAATGAGCTCAAAGTTATTGACATTTGGGCAAAATTTCTCTTTACTTCATGATGGTGTGACAAACCTGTTTAAAAGGCTTGTTGCATTTTTATGTAGTCCAATGACTAAATTCTGATAAATGAGATTGCAATGACATTTGACACAAACTCTCCAGAATTGGACCAAACTTTAGAAGTTAAGAGCATAGTCCTCCACAATATTATCCTTACCTTACTTTAGATGTTAAACACAAATTCGGGATCCCAACTTGTGAAAAATGAGGGCATGTTTACTATCCATTTAGGCTCACAAACTTGCTAGAATTACTCAGAAGACTAAAGACTATGCTGTACTTATGGTCACATTTTTTTTTTAAACAAAGGATGCAAATGAGAATCAATCAAAGGTAGTGATGCATAGGGCATGGTCTGGGAAGGTCTCAAATATGTTTCCTTGTCCTTAAGATGCATTAACTTACACAACAATGAGTGACAATACAGAGTATTGCCAACCAAAGAAGCTCACTCAAGCATCAGTTTCCAGAGCTTTTATTGAGGTTTCCTTACATAGGTATTATTGATTAAGCCATTGTTCACGTGATTAATCTCCCATTCTCTCCTTTCCCTGTAGTTTGATGTGATGTCATAAGGATTAAAACCTCCACCTCCTTATCACATTGTTGGACTTTCTTCCATGGACAGCCCCCATCCTGAGTCATCTTGTTAGCAAAAACTATCTAGGGGCCCACAATGAATCATCTCATTAACATAAACTATCATGTTTGGTCCCAAGGACCCATAATGTATAATAAAGACTCTGTTTTTAACTTGGGAAATTCCAAAGATTTAGGGATTGGTTCCCAGAAACCAGGAAGAAATGACAGCCAAATTCTTTATTTTAAAGGCTTAGTGGTTATTTCTCAGGAACCAGGATAAAGAGCCAAATTCCTTATTATGCAAAAATATAATTTAAAACATTGTGTAGATCCTCTTGGAAATTAAATTCAAAGGAGATGATTTTGCTGAGTAGGAACCCATTTGCCCTTCTACTTTTTGTGTTTCTTTTGGCTTCTGTTATGAATATTCTGTCTAGAGCTCTAACGGTTTTCTTGGCTCATGAGTTGGCTATGAGGATGAGAACCATGTTCTAAGACAGGGCTCATTATATTTTAGCCAATGATCTAAATCCAGACTACAACCTGCTGTTTTAAATATAAAGTTTTATTTGTATGCAGTCGTAACTATTTACTCTATGTTGTCCAAGGCTACTTTTTTTTTCTTTTTTTTTTTGAGTTGGAGTTGGAGTCTCACTGTCGCCCAGACTGGAGTGCAGTGGCCGCTCCCGGTCACCGCAACCTCGACCTGCTGGGCTCCGGCGATCCTTCCGCCTCAGCCTTCCGAGTAGCCGGAATTACAGGCGCGAGCTGCCAAACCCGGCTGATTTTTTAAAGTTTATTGTAGAGATGAGGTCTCGCCAAGTTGCCCAGG
>CAUYQG010164363.1:0-25502 GCA_963574415.1 Tarsius wallacei
TTTATTCTTTTTAATAGTTTTTTGATGGAATCTTTAGGATTATTTATATATAAGATCATGTCATCTGCAAACAGGGACAATCTGACCTCTTTTTCAATTTGTATGCCCTTTATTTCTTTTGCCTAATTTATCTGAATAGAACTAACATAATTATGTTGAATATAAGTGGTAAAAGTGGACATCCTTTTCTGTTACAGGCCTTAGATACAAGGCTTTCACTTTTCCCTTCTTAGTTTGATGTTAACTATGGGTTTAACTTATACAGCATTTACTATGTTAAAGTATGTTTCTTCCATACCTAAGTAGTTGAGAAATCTTATTGTGAAAAAATGTTTAAATTTCTCAGATTCTTTTTCTGGATCTATTGAAATGATCATGTGGTTTCAGCCTTGATCCTGTTAATGTGATGTATCATGTTTACTGACTTGTGTGTGATGAACCATCCTCCTTGAGTTTCTGACAAAAATCTCACTTCCTCATGGCAAATGCCTTTTACTTTTTTCTTTTTTTTTAATGCACTGTTTAATTTTATCTGCTAGTATTTTCCTGAGGACTTTTACACCTATGTTCAGTAGAGGTATTGGCCTGTAATTTTATTTATTTATTTATTTATTTATTATTTGTTTGTTTGTTTTGTCCTTATCTGATTTTAGTGTCCAGGTAATGCTGACCTCAATGAATAAGTCTGGAAGAATGCCTTTGCTAGAGTTTGAATGTGCCCTCTTCCATGATGAAATGTAACCCCCAGTGTGACAGTATTAAGAGGTGGGGCCTTTTGAAGATGATTGGCTCTGCCCTCATAAATGGATTTATACATTTGTGGATTACTAGATTAATGCATTAATGGATTAATGGGCTATCATGGGAGTGAGACTAATGTCTAGTAAAAAGAGAGACCTGAGTTAGCCCGCTTCGCTTCCTTGTCAAGTGATGCCCTTTACCACCTTAAGACTCTGCAGAGTCCCCACCAGATGTGGCCCCTCAACCTTGAATTTCTGTATCCAAAACTGTAATAAATATTTTTTTTTAAGTTTTCATTTTCAAGTACTATGTTAAAAGCAACCGAAGGTGGACTAAAACATTCCTCCCTTTCAAGTTCTCTGTAAATGTTGAGAAGGATTCAGCTGTGAAGTCATCAGCCCCCAAGCTTTTTTTTTTTAATGGGAGGCCTTTTATTACTGATTCAAACTTATTACTCATTATTGGTCTGTTCATGCTTTCTATTTCTTCATGATTCACTCTTGGTAGGTTATACGTGTCTAGAAATTAACCATTATTTGTAAGTTTTTTAAATGTGCTGTTATATAGTTTCCAGTTGTCTCTTATCATTCTTTGTACTTTGGTGGTATCAGTTGTAAAGTATTCTGCTTTATCTCTGGTTTTCATCTCCTCTCTCTTTTTTTAGTTTAGTTAATGGTTTGTCAATTTTGTTTATCTTTTCAAAAATCCATCTACTCATTTCATTTATCTTTTGCATTTTCTTAGTCTCTGTTTTGTTTATTTCTTCCCTGATTCTCATTATCTCTTCCCTGCTTATAATTATAGGTTAGGCTTGCTCTTGCTTTTACAGTTCCTCGAGTGCCTCTTAGATTTTTTTATTTGAAATCTTTCTACTGATATGATGTAGGCATGTATTGCTATGAACTTCTCCCTTAGCACTGTTTTTGATGTATCCCACAGGTTTTGGTATGTTGTGTTTCCATTTTCATTTGTTTCAATAACTTTTTTGATTTTCATCTTAATTTCTTCATTGACCCAGTGGTTGTTTAAGAGCATATTGCTTAATTACCATGTGGTCTTATAGTTTCCAAAGTTCTTGGTGTTGATTCCTAGTTTTATTCCATTGTTTTCTGAAGAGACATGTGATGTGATTTTGATTTTTAAAAATTTGTTGAGACTTGTTTTGTGACTTAAAACATGGTCCATTCTGAAAAATGTTTTATGTGCTGATAAGAAGAATGTATATTCCAAAGTTCTTGTATAAAATGTTCTGTAAGTGTCTGCTAGGTCCATTTGATATAGAGTACAGTTTGAATTCAATTTAAACTTTGTTGATTTTTCTGTCTAGATGATCTGTCTAATGTTGAGAATGAGGTGAAGTTATCCACTATTATTGTATTGGAGACTATCTCTCTTTTTCAATCTAGTAACATATCTAGTAATATTTTCTTTATGAATCAGGGTGTTCTAGTGTTGGGTGCATTTATATTTAGAATTGTTGTATCCTCTTGCTGGATTGATCCCTTTATTATTATATAGTGACCTTCTTTGTCTTGTGGGGTTTTTTTTAACCAGTTTTGACTTAAAGTCTGATTTATCTGATATAAGTACAGTTACTTCTGCTCTCTTTTGGTTTCTGTTTGCATGGAATATTTTCCCCACCTTTTTCCTTAAAGTCTGTACATTTTTTTAGGGTAAAGTATGTTTCTTATAGGCGCCATATCATTGGATTGTGATTCTTTCTTCATTCATTCAGTGTGTATCTCTTAAGCAGAGAATTTAGTCCATTTATATTTAAGGTTATCATTGATATGTGAGGTTTTTTACTATTATATTGGTAACTGTTTCTGGTTATTCTGTATATTTTTTGCCCCTTTCTTTTTCCCCTATTTGGCATTGTGGTTTGGTATTTTACTGTAATGGTGCCTTTGGAGTCTTTTCTCTTCCTCATTTTGTGATTACTTTACTCATGAGTTTTATGATTTTGTGTGTTTTCATAATACCATACCAAACTGTCATGCTTTTGCCTCCAAGTTTTGGACTCCCTTGATCATTTTTTATAGGGTTGGTCTACTGGTCATAAATTCTGTCAGCATTGAAGTTTTTTTCTTTCAGTACTTTAAAGATGTCATCCCATTCTCTCCTGGTCGGTAAGGTTTCTGCTTAGAGATTGCTCTTAGTTGGATGGAGTAGCTCCTTTATAGGTGATTAGACTTTTTTTTTTTTTTTTTGCTGTTTTTAGGATCATCACTTTTGCTTTGACTGTAGACAGCTTACTATAATGTACCATGAAAAGACCTTTAGACCTTGTATCTGTTTGTGGATCTTTAGACCTTATATATCTGGATTTCTAGGTCTCTTGAAGGACTTGGTAAGCTTTTATCTAATATTTTGTTAGACAGATTTTCTAACTCTTTTGTTCTTTTTTTTGCCCTCAAGGACACTGTTAATTTGAATATTCAGTCATTTTATGTTGTCTCAAATGTCATGAAGACTTTGCTTACTTTTTAGTTCTTTTTAACAAAATATTTATCTCACTGGGTTATTTCAAAATACTTATTTTCCAGTTGTGAGATTCTTTCTTCTGCTTGATCTAGTATACTGTTAAAGCTGGTGGCATGTGTGAGTGGGTGCCAGCTATGATGGCATTGGCAGGTTGGGTTGGTTCAACCTCAAACCCCAGGAAGAATATTCAAGTGCCAGTGATGATGGACGGGGTTGGGCAATCCCCTGTGCCCTGGACAGGCGGTAGCTAGCAAAACCAGATTTTCAAAGAACGAGTTGTCTCCAGGGTATACATAAAAAGCAGGTGTTGTAAACAGATAACTTCACAAAGAAAAGATATAGGTATAAGGCTGTGAATCGATTATTATCTTGCTTTTCCAGGAAAGTGGCTTGTGGCTAGTTAGTTTTCTCATGTCCCATGTCTGGCAGGTTTGGAGCTTGCAGGTTAATATTTAAAAAGGAATCATTTTAACTATTTTTAGCTCCTCTCTGCCACAATCCCTCCTTTGATGCTCAACCCTTTACGGGTTAAAGAGCACCACCTTCAATTTGGTGTATTAACATTATGTGGGCTACAGTTTTTCGTTCAACAACTGTTTCCACAAACTTAGAGATGGAGTTCTTAATTACCGGGGCTATGCAAGGGAGGATAAGACAGGATCCCAACAATAGGATTACAGATCCAATAATGTACTTAAATCCTCCCAGACCCAAGAACATGTTTTCAAACCAATTGCCAATTTTTATGCCATGCCATTTTTGTACTAGGACATGGGCAAGCTTTCTAATATAAGAAAGAACAGAAATGCTAGTGAGATCTTTTCCCAACATGTCCAATTTGTAGGGGTCGACTCTGTCAGTCCTGTAGCAAATAAAGTCAGTCCTATAGCAAATAAAACGGCAAACAGTATAGCAATTGGCAAATACAAAGGCTGATAAAGCAAAACAATGGCTCATCAATAAGGTGTTGATTCTGTTGAGTCCTCAAGCTTCTGCCATGCATAGATCAGCCAGTGTCCGGTGTGTGGCTGAAGCAAGGTCGATGGATCCTCAAACTTCAGCCATGCATAGACTAGCCAGCTCCTGAGTGGCTAGAGCAGGGCTTGGGGAATCCGTTTCAGGTTTTCCGTCAGCTTTGGTGACTTTCCGGAGGGTCAGCTTAAGGAGAGCCAACAGATTTGTGATGCACCCCCAGTCTTAGGAGGCAGAAGTAACTCTGCTGTAATGGATCCAGGAAACTATTTCAGCTACTTTGAATGAAGTTGGGGTAGACAAAAGGACAGTAAATGGGCCCCTCCAGAGGAGTTTTAGAGTATGTACATTCCATTCTTTTACCCATACCATATCACCTGGTTTAAAAGAATGGGCATCCGTAGTTAAACTAATTGGTAGCTGTTCTCTGACTTGTTAATGGATGGCATTTAAGGCTGAACCTAAGGCTTGCATTTGTTGTTTCAGATTAAGATTTCCTAATTCCTTTAAGTCTCCCTGTATGCCCTTAACAAGAGGAGGTGGCCACCCATAAAGGATTTCAAAAAGTGAGGAACCTGTTTGTTTTGTGGGGCTAGACCTTACCCTTAAAATGACTATTGGCAGAAGCCGAACCCAGCCTAAATGAGTTTCTTGGCCTGTGGCTGAACATTTTCCATAGCAGAGTCTCCCATTCACCCCCCTTTGTGGCTTCATAGAGGGGTTTTGCCATAGTGGAGAAATTAGGTATCCAAATTCTATAGAACCCCGCAGACCCCCAAAACTCCCAGATTTGATGCTGGGTAATTAGGACTGGTATTGAACACACTGCCTGTCTCCTTTAGGGCCAAGTTGGCGCTGGCCTTCGGACAAATGGAAACCTAGATGCCTAACTTTTTCCTGACATATTTGGGCTTTTTTCTTTGAAATCTTGTTTTTGCCTTCCATAGGAGGGTGAGCAATTGTTGTGTCCCTTGCATACACTTTTCCCTGGTTGGTGCTGCCAACAGTAAGTCATCTACATACTAGAGCAAGGTACAGCCACACTAGTGTGCTGGAAAGGCTTTTAAATCGGAGGCTAGTGCCCTGTTGAAGATGGTTGGAGAATTCTTGAATCCTTGGGGTAGCCAGGTCCAAGTTAATTGTCCCTTGGTGCCATTTGTCAGATCCTCCCATTGGAAAACGAATATCGGCTGACTTCTTGGGGCCAGGCGGATGCAGAAGAAAGCATCCTTAAGGTCCAAGAAGGTGAAGAAAGCAGCCTCAGCAGGGATGAGACTCAGCCGCATATATGGGATTGGGACGATGGGATGTTGAGTGACCGTGACCTGGCTTATGACTTGCGAGTCTTGAATTGGCCTGTAGTCGTCCATGCCTGGCTTCTGCACTGGCAACAGAGGTGTATTCTAAGCAGACTGACAAACCCAGAGGAGTCCATAATGCAAGAGCCTCTCTGGGTGCTTATGGATGATTATTTGTGCTTTGTATGGGATGAAGTACTGCCTCTGATGGACCAGCTCACCCCTGGCTTTAGTTCCACAATCACGGGGGGTGTATTTCTCCCCAGTCCTGGAGGATTACCCTTTGCCCACACTCCTGGTATGCAAAATGGCAGCTCTGGAGATTTTTGCGAGGCCTCCGTTAGGCTGTAGAGCCACCATTCCTCTTCCCATGCGACAGTGAGGGTCATGATTTTGGCCTCCGGGCCTCTTGATCTCAGAGTTATGTGATTAGGAAAGTCAAAGGTTATCTGAGCTCGAAGCTTTCCCAGGAGGTTTCATTCCATTAAGGCCATGGGGCAATCTGGGAGATACAGGAACTCTTGTATGACCTCATAGTCACTGACTGTGCAGCATCATAACATCGTAAAGGATGTCTGGCTTGATGCCCAGTGACTCACATAACTTTAGCATGTTTCTGGGAGGAGGGACCTACAGACTGGGTGATCACAGTGTATTCAGCTCCCGTTGTCAACCACGTAGTTCATACGTTGGTCCCTACTGTCGTGCTGACCATAGACTTCTGGGGCCCTAAAGATAGTAGGGAGCCCAGTCTGGCCTATCCTTGCTGCAGTCCTACCATAGAGGCCAGGCCATAAAGCCATTAGGAACTGATGGGTCCTGTTGATAAGTAGAGCCTTGTGGGCCATTTTTCTGTTGGGCTTCCTCATCAGCTATTTGTTGGGGGCATTCACCTTTCCAGTGACCTTCTTGGTAACAATAGGCACACTGGTTTCTCCCTAACTTTATAGGGGGTTGTGGTGTCCCTAGGCTGATAGATGGAGTTCAGTGGTCCCTGGGCAGGCTGAGGCGGTCCAGGTCTCACTCTGGGAAACTGCCAACCTGGCTGTCTTCTTCCCCGACCTCTGCCTCTGTTTTCTCCCAGTGGGTCTGTTATCTGGTACCCCGCAATTGCAGCTGCAAGCATGGCCATTTTCTTTTTCTACCTTCAATCTGCCTCTTGTTGGGCCTCCTTAGCTCAGTTAATGAAGACTTTAGTGGCACCTTCTAGCAGCTGGCTAACATTCATTCAGCAAAGCCCTCTAGTTTTTGTAGCTTACATTGGATATCCCCCTGGGACTGTCTGACAAAAGTTGCATTTACCATATGCTGATTTTTGGTTGCCTCTGGATCAAAGGGAGTGTATAGCCGAAAGGCTTCACAGAGTGATAGAATTGGCTTGGGCTCTCATCAGCTCCCTGGACCACCTCAGAGACCTTGCTCATATTTATGGTCTTTTCCCCTCCTTCTTTCATACCTCCTAGGAGGGCCTCCTCATACCATTCAACCATTTGCAGCCCCTGGTTACTCTTGGGGTCCCATTGGAGGTCCTCCTCTGGAAGCTGATTTTGGGCATATGCCTGGGAGTTGAGTGTTCCAGTTAAGGCGTGTTTCTCTAGCCATTTTATAGCCCCCTGTGTAATTCTCCTACACTCCTCAGTATTGAATAGTAGGAATTGGCAGCAGTTCACCCAGGTTGGTATCTGGGTCTGGATAATGGACTGTATTAAGTCAATCATAGCCTGAGGCTTTTCCGTGAAGGACAGCATATGACTTTTCCAATTCAGGAGGTCTGTAGTGATGAAAGGCTGGTACACAAATGTGCATTGCCCACCTTGGATCTAGCCTTCTTGATCATAATAAATAGGTCCCCTAGTTTCCCTCAGTGGCATCTGGAAGGCACCATGACATTCCCCTGATTTGAAGTCAGACATGCATTCTGGCAGCTGCTTTCTGGGTGGGGTGTGGGGAGTCAGAACAAGTGGTTCAGGTGTGACCTCTGATTGTTCAAGAGATGTATTAGACTTAGGGGTGCATCCCAATTGTGAGCCTCTAACAGTGGCTGATGCCATTGGAGCAGGTGGCAATGGTGGGTAGACTGTAGAATAAGATGGTGGAATTTCTGGTTCATCAGTCAATACCAGCTTGTCAGCCAACTCATCAGACTGAGCTGTTTTGCAATTGTCTTCCCAACAAGCTTTTAGCCAAGAGGGTCATGCAAGGACTGCATCTTGCCAACAGTCGATGACCTGGATCTCCTATTATAATTCTATATACTCTCCTAATGGTTTTTCTATCTAAGGATTCCTCTGGGGGCCATCCAATCCTGAAAGAGGGTCCATATATTTCACAGAACGTATGGAGCTTTCTCCAAGACAGTTTGACACCATAACAATCTCCACAGAAACATTTGTCAAAGTTCTTAAGCATACAATCAAGGAGGGTATTCTTACTTTGGTTTCCACCCATTTCCTCCCCCTAATAGACAGCAGACACACACAAATAAGGGAATGAGGGGTATGGGAAACAGTTGCTTCGACCTCCTCCAGCCATAGTCCTCATGGAGACATTTCAGATACTTTTTAGCAATTGGAAAATTGGTATAAACCCCCAACCCAGACCAACCCCATGACAGGGTTGGGGCTGCCCTCAGCTGTATGAGGTCGTCACCAGCTTAGATCGGGACTCAACAATTGCTTCGGCCCTTTGGTCAGGTCAGAACCTTTCTGCTGTCCATCTCATTCACATGCAATCACACAGCACACTCTCCAACCCTCCACCTTAATCCTAGGAGTCAACAGGTTCCTCTCAAGACAGTGTTTCCTTCCACTGCCTTTCAGTCCTGTCCTTCAGGCTGGAGACTACTAGCATTCTCTGGGAGGTGATCAAGCTCCCCTTCTGCCATCTACTGGCAGGTCTATGCAAAGGACCTTGTTCTTACCCTTTCCACCGGGCGTTGCTCCTCACACCAGTACCCTTGCCTCTTTGGGTCCCTGTTGTGCTTTTGAGATCCAAGCCTCAGTGCGCTGAGAGGGGACTCTCTCCTATGGATCAAAAGGTCCATTGCACACCAGGCAAGATTGCCTCTCCTGTCACCCTAGAAGTTGTACCCCGATGACAAAGGAGGTGGAATGCACTGTCTCTGAACTCTTTGTTTCCCAGCCAATGCACCAAGAAATGTTGCAGAAAAACAGAATGACCATGACACTGAGTTTATTTTAGGAAGTAGAATTTTATTAGTGCCAGTGCGACTCAGTGGGCTAATGCTCCAAGACTTGCATAAGCTTGGCAGGTGATTAAAACAGCTTAATTTCTTTGCTCATAACAAGCTTCATAAAAGTTTTGTTTGAGGTTTTTAGTCAATAGAGTTTTCTGTGTCTGTGTTATTTAGCCACTTCTATATTGAAAGTGCTGAATTAGAGCATTTCAGACAACTTTCCACCTTTATCCTATAAGACTCAACTCTGCATTTGATCAGTTTCTCGAGTGGAGTAACAACCACTTTGCTTTTACACAGATCTTTGATTCCTTCAAAAATTGAGAAAGTTCTTCTTTTATTCAAAGATCTCATTTATCTCAGGAAGATAAAAGACTCTATGCATACATTTGACTCTGCTTTTGAGCTAGCTACACAAAATGTCTCTTTAGTATCATTCTATGTAATGTATTTATCCTGATCACATCTCAAGAAAACAAGAAAACTTTTGTCTTTGCTGTGAACACAGTAAGAAGTCCCAGAAACAACAACAACAACTTTGTAAAATGGTATAGTCTTATTAAAGACAGTCAATTGTGCTTCTGGTTCTTGTTTCATTTTCTCAAGCCCCTTTATAACCACAGAATCTTGAACTTTGGCCAGTTTATTCTTCTCTGTCAAGAGCTATCACATTCAGGCTTTGTTGGTGGTATGATAAACCCTCATATCCCTCTTTTTCAACAAGGATTTTATGTTACCATAGAGAACCACAAAACAAGTTTATTTAGACAAACCTGGGATCTAAAAAGCAGAAAATATGTGTAGTCTTAGTATGCACTGTGAATTTAACCTTGGCTCATTTATTGAGGGTCTCAGAAAATTCAGCCACAAAAGGTGGGTCAAGGTTCAGGTGCACATAGACACATATTTCTGCAGATTCTCCTATGCGCTTCAAATTAAAATTCCTATTGTGGGGGAGAGGGTCAGAGCCTTCTTACATCCTCCTCTAGCCCTGCTGCAGTGACCTGAAGACCTAGGTTATAGTGTTGTAGGCATGAGTAAGAATAAACAGGCTCATTGTAGGCAGGTAATAAATAGCTAAAGAATGAATCACTGTGTGCACACAGTCAGATTTCTATAATCTTACCACTTTTTCTTAATATTTCCACTACTCATGCTGGAAGGCATATGCCCCGTAACCAAAAGTAGCCATGGTATCCTCTTCAGATCACTAACATTTCTATCTCTCTCTTAATTCTATTAATATGCTCAGAATGGCTATGGACAGAAATGGATAGCAAGAGATAACCAATGATTATTGATATTCCAGAGAAAGTGTCAGAGACAAGGACACTGGCTATTAGATAGGTGATAAGATGATTCCTTCATCCCACCTCGTAATTTCTAGTCCTGAATTAGTGTCTAGCAAAGAAAAATATGGCTTTTGACATAAATTCGACATGTTCTCGACACATTCTAACTCTTTATGAAACACTTTGTGGAGAGGCATATTAACTATCCTTCCACATGACAAGGCAAGAGAACTGAATGTAGAATCCCAAAGAGTCATGTTCGGCTAAATAAGTAATTTCGATTAAGGGTATTTAGTACTTAAATCAGTACTCTTCTATCAAGAGCAGTTCAAAAAACCTAATGTTAATTAGTAGACCAAAGTGTTATATTATTATTCATCACCTCTAAAATAATTTTAAGAATAAAATAAAGTAACATCAGATACCACTGAGAATAAAAATTTTATTCTGAATAATTTGAATTGCAAATTTGGTAGCAACCTTGGGAATGGATAGGTGAGCAATCTGGTAATATAGAAGTATCTGCTTTTTCTTGATTTATAAATCTTCATCTGGATTTTATACACTACTCCCTAGAGATACATTATGGAAATCCATGGAAGCCTCCTACTTGAAATTTAACACTTGTAAACAGTGTCTTATCCAGAAGGTCACCATCTGCAATTAAACATCATTTTAAAAGCCCAGAGGAAATGAAATGCTAAGTGTGACATTCTTTGGATCATGCCTACAGTTTATTAAATTGCAGGAAATAAACATTCTCATTTTCCATCTATTTTAGTTATTTTCCTTTAAAAAAAAAAAGCTGCAAGAGCAATATATTAGTGATAGTTGGTATTTTTTTGGACAAAATTTTTCCTTTCTAAACATCTATATTTGGAAAGCCTGCATCTGCCTCTTTCCGGCCTAGATGCACAATGACTGTAAAGGATGGAAAGGTATGGGTCAAAGATAGATACTGAATTCATGGTGCAGAAATAATGAATTACCCATATGGCAAAATATGAAATTACATTTGGCTCACATCAAACATAAAAGTAAATATCTAAATGAAAATACTAAAATCTGTAACTTTTTAAAAGACAATATATTTAAGAAATCAGATGAGGATTGAATTCATGTAAATGGGGCTATTGTAAAAGCAAATATTAACTTGGTGGTCTGATTCTAGACATGGCAAATTATTGGACTTTCCCAACTCCTTTATACTGTAAACAATTATAAAAGGTACAGAATGTACAATGCAAATGTTTGAACGCATTGGAGAACAAAATGAACAGCACTTGGATCCATGAGCCAAGGAAGGACAGGAGGTGTTCCTCACATTCACCCTCATTTTCTCTCAAAGAGGAACTTTATAAATCTCGACATAAGAAAATGCTTCCAAACAGAGAGCATTTTCCTCGTGGAGGAAAAAGAGATCACAGTTAGAAACTGAAATGATGGCTGGAATTCCTGGGACAAGATACAAGATAGAAAGAAGATGCACAAAGAAAGAGCCTCATAGAAGTTTCCTTTCACTGTAAACAAATAATTTAACTATACAGTACTTCCCCCTTAACTATAGGGGATATATTCCAAGAACCTAAAGGATGTCTGAAGCTACAGATAATACTAACCCTAATATACTATGTTTTTTTCTATACATACATACCTATGGTAAAGCTTAATTTAGCAATTAGTGAAAAAGAGATTCACAACAATAACAATAAAATATAACAGTCATCACAATATACTGTACTGTGTTATATGAATAGTCTCTCCCTCTCAAAATATACTATACTGTACTCACCTATTTTTGGAGTAACGGAAACCACAGATAAGAGGGAAATTACCATACAAATGCAAAGCAGTATTCTCTGAGACCTATTAAAGAACTACTGAGGGTATTGTACAAGCTAAGCAAAAATTCCAAAAGACACACAGGATCATAAACTCTGTATTTACAATCAGATGTAGTGGAGAGATCTAATTCAAAATCTTAAACATTCAGTTAAAACCTCAGAAAGGCTGCAGTAAACACCAAACCCACTGGCACCTTAATCCTGTACTTCTCAACCTTCAGAACTATGAGCAATAAATTTGCTGTTTCTGTTTTTTATAGATTATTCGGTCTAAGATTTTTGTTTGTGTTTGTTTGTTTGTTTATAGCAACCCAAACAGACTAAATCAATTTGTATGAGTAGATAGATTTTCCATGTTAGTGGGTTGGAAGACTCAATAGTACTAAATGTCAACTTTTTAAACTCAGGCTGTAGATTCAATGCAATCCCAATCATAATTTCTATAAGTTATTTTGGAGATATTAACAAACTGATTCAAAAGTTTATATGGAAAGGTGAAAGACCCAAAATAACCTACACAATGCTAGAAAACAACAACAAAGTTGGAAGACTGATGATACCTGACTTGAAGTCTTACTACAAAAATACAATAAATGAGACAGCATGATACTGCCTAAAGAACACACACATAAGCCAGGCTCGGTGGCTCAGCCTGTAATCCTGTGCCTTTGGGAGGCTGAGGTGAGTGGATTGCCTGAGCCCACGGGTTCGAGACTCACCTGGGCAACTTGGCGAGACCTCATCTCTACAATAAATTTAAAAAAAAAAAAAGTTAGCCGGGCGTGCTAGCGCGCGCCTGTAGTTCCAGCTACTTGGAAGGCTGAGGCGGAAGGATCGCCGGAGTCCAGCAGGTCGAGGCTGCGGTGGCCGGGAGTGGCCACTGCACTCCAGTCTAGGCGACAGTGAGACTCCAACTCAAAAAAAAAAAGAACACACACATAGAACAATGGAGCAGGAAAAATGAGCTCAGAAACAAACATGAATGGATACAGACAACTTATCTTTAGCAAAGGAGTAATGTCAATTCAATAGAGAAAAAACCCATCTTTTAATAAATGATAGGGTGGCAATTGGACATCCACAGGCAAGAAGAAAACTAAATCTAGGCACAGACTTTACACCACTAAAAAAAAATCAAATTAATCAAAAATTAAATGTGCCTTTCACCTAAATGTAACATTCAAAACTATAAAACTTTCAAAAGAAAGCATAAGAGAAAATCTAGGTGACCTTAGGTTTGGAAATGAGTTTTTAGCTATAATACTAAAAGTACAATCAGTGAAAAAAAAATTAATAGAATGGACTACATTAAAGTGAAAATTATTTTGCTCTGTGAAGGAAACTTTTAATAGAATGAGAAGACAAGCCACAGACTACGAGCAAACTTTTACAAAGCATAACTGGCAAAGGATTGTATTCAAAATATGCAAAGAGATCTTAAATCTTAACAGTAAGAAAACAAACAACAAAATTTTTAAATTGGGAAAATATATAAACAGATACATCATCAAAGAAGATATACAAATGACAGGGATCCTGTTATCATATACAAATATCAACTCTAAATGGATCAGAGACCTAAATGTAAAACCTCAAACAATAAGAATCCTAGAACGTAGAAAACATCCTTAGGCACATTGGAGTAGGCAAACAATTCTTGATCAAGTCTCCAAAAGTGAATGCCATAGAAGATAAGGTAAACAAGTGGGTCGTCATTAAACTGAAAAGCTTCTGCAAAGCAAAAGAAATCATCAAGAGAGCAGGGAGACAGCCCACAGAATGGGAAAAAATATTTGCAAACTATAACTCTGACTAAGGCCTAAAATCCAGGATATACAAGGAACTCAGATGCGCCAAAAGGAAAAAAAAATCTTATTAAACAGTGGGCAATGATATATGAATAGACATCTCTCAGAAGAAGACATATGAGCAGCCAACAGCTACATGAAAAAATGTTCAGCCTCACTAATCATTAAAAAAATGCAAATTAAAACCACACTGAGATACCACCTAACTCCAGTCAGGATGGCCATCATCAATAACTCCAAAAACAATAGATGCTAGAGAGAATGCGGGGAAAAGGGAACACATCTACACTGCTGGAAGGAGTGTAAACTAGTACAACCTCTGTGGAAAACAGCATGGTGATTTCTCAAAGATCTAAAAATTGACCTTCCGTAGGACCCAGCACTTCCTCTTCTGGGAATATACCCGGAGGAACTCAAATCACTCTATAAAAAAGACACCTGCACACGCATGTTTATTGCAGTACTATTCACAATAGCAAAAACATGGAACCAACTGTGCTGCCCATTGAAAGTGGGCTGAATAAAGAAAATGTGGTACATACACAATGGAATATTATGCAGCCATAAAAAAACCAAATTATAGATTTTGTATCAACTTGGATGAATTTAGAGTCTATAATGCTTAGTGATCTATCACAAAAACAATGATTTGAGTATTACATGTACTGACTCATATATGTAACCTAAACATTTAATACTATAATACTATAAGAAAGGGATTGACAGTAGTGGGACACTGCCAGGGGTGGGGGGCATGTATCATCAATAAGTATACCCAATCTTTACCTGTATAATGACCACCTATGTACCTAACCCTGAATTGTACCTCATATCTTTAAAAAATAAAAAGAAGATACACAAATGACAAATAAGCATATGAAAATATCTTCATCATCTCTTATCAACAGGAAACTGCAAATTAAAATAATGATGAGATACCACCACACATGTGTTAGAATAGCTAAAATCCAAAAATGTGAAAATAACAAGTGCTGATGAGGCTATGGGGCAGTGAGAACTCTAATACACTGATGTTACAAATGCAAAATGATACAGCCACTTTGGAAGACAGTTTGGCAGCTCTTACAAAGCTAAATAAACTCATATCCTGTGATTCAGAAATCTCACTCCTAGGTATTTACACAATTGATTTGAAAACCCATGTTCTTGCAAAAACCTACCCATGAATGTGAACAACAGCATTATTCAAAATTAAAAACTCAAACCTGTAATCCCAGCACTTTGGGAGGCCAAGGCAAGAGGATTGCCTAAACTCAGGAGTTCGAGACCAGCTTGGGCAACTTGGTGAGACCTCGTGTCTACAATAAATAAAAAGATAAGCTGAGTGTGGTAGCTCACACCTGTAGTTCCAGCTACTTAGAAGGTTGAGGTGGAAGGATCACCAGAGTCCAGCAGGTTGAGGCTGCAGTAGCCATGAGGGTGCACTACAGCCTAGGCAACAGAGTGAGACTCCAACTCAAAAAAAAAAAAAAATACTGGAAACAACCAAGATGTTCCTCAGTGGGTTAATGGCTCAACAAACAGGTAATCTATAAGTTGTGTATGAATGGAATATTATTTAGCAATTTTTTAAAAATGAACTGTCAAATCATAAAAAGACACGGAGGACCTTAAATGCATATTACTAAGCGAAAGAAGCCCAGTAAAAAGGTTAAAACTTGACTGATTCCAACTATATGGCATACAAGAAAAAGGTAAAACTGTAGAGACAGTAAAATTATAGGTAGTTCCCAGGAATACAGGGGTTAATAAGTGAAGCACAGGAATTTTCAGGGCAATAAAATTATCCTGTATGATATTTTAAAGTTGCATGCAAGACATTATGCATTTTACAAAACTCACAAAACTTTATAGCACAAGGAGCAAGTCTTAATGTATGCAAATTTTAAAAATAACTTAGGAGGAAAGAGTGCAGACTGTGACATGAGAATCTAACTATATTAAAAAACACATGCAACAAAGTCACTGAAGGGGATTGGGAGAAAATGTGCTGACCTAAGTAACTCTGGAAATGAGAGGAGTCTGTAAGACTAAAGACAAAGGAAACTATACATAAGCCCTATACTACTTTCGTTTATATGGTTATTTCCCAGGAGTGTACAAGTTAATAATTCTGATCTTGCTATACATATATATTTTAGAACAGAACAATTAAGTCAATAGATGGCAGAAGGTGAGAACCAGGTTTCTGAATGGGAGTTTACAAAAAGGCAAGAATCCATTTGACTCTGGATTGCAGCTGAACACATCACTATGAACTCATGTTTAGCTTAATATAGATGCAGATAGTTATCTATGGAAATATTTATACTTATGTGCATATATACAAGTTAGTATAAACACATTTAGTTTTGTCCTGTTAGCTGAATAGGCCTAAAAAATTAACACCTAAGCAACAACTATCACTTTGAGCACCCAGAGCTTGGTTCCTAATATTATTCCCTGATAAAAGGGACCAGTGCTCCTTGGAGAAATGCCTGATTCTAGGACTAGGATAGAAAATATTCAAGATGAGCCTGGAGCATCATTTTCCTGTCTTTTTCCATGTCTTCCTTTAGCACTTTGTGCATCTTTGAGATAGTTATTTTAAAGACTTCATTTATTAAATCCAACATCTGGGCTTCCTCCGATATTGTTTCTGTTTATTTTTATCCTTTGGGCGAGCCATACGTTCCTGTCTTTTTTGTATATTTTGTAAATTTTTAAATTGAAAACTGGACAGTTGAATCTCACAATATGAAGGGGAACCCAAACACACAGGGAATTATCTTTTGGAGGGTGGGCCTCTGGTAGTACAGGCTTCCCGCACTAGGTGAATGTTCTAGGAACCCATTGGCATCAGTGTACCAGCTAGCGTTGTTATGAGAGGCTGACTTCGGTTTGGGTTAATTTTTTTGGAAATTCTTTCAACACATTTGCCCATATCATAACAGGTAATGTACAACCACACCTGCCCACACTGTGCTGAGTGTTCAGAGTTTTTGACCAAAAATGGCATCATCCCCTCCCTACCCCCCACATTCACCCGATCTCACCCCTAGCGACTTTTTGTTGTTGTTGTTTTCCTAGATGAAAAAAGTCCTCAAAGGGCAATGTTTTTGTTGATGTGGAAGAAGTGAAACAATAAACAGCAGAAACACTAAAAAGGCATAAAAATCGATGAGTTCAAAAACTGTTTTGAGCAGTGGAAAAAGCATCTTGGTAGATGTATTGTATCAAGTGGAGTACTTTGAAAGTGACTGAACATGTAAGAATAAACATGTTTAAACATGTAAGAATAAATACATAATTTATTTTTACAAATAAATTCCAGGTGTTTGGGGTTCCCTCTCCCTTGTATTTAAACCTGGAAATCAGATTCTTGCCTTTCTCAGGGCTTATTGTCTTTTTAATTGTTGAATGTATTGAAGATCAGCCTGAGATGGAAGCTGAAGCTCCTCTCAGGGCTTTTCTGAGTCTGTGTCTTTCCCTAGGCATGCATGGTAGCTTTCTAAATGCTTCCATACCTGTTGTTGTTTTTGAATATCTTAATCCTTAATGCCTGACTCTCAGAAGAGGAAATGGGAATTTTTTTTTAAAGATGCTGCTTCTATAAATCCCCTGGAAGCTACTTCAGCCAGTAGGGTTGAGACAGTGGTGTCCAAGACAGTCGTGGCCAGCCTGTGTGTCTGAATCTGAGCGGTCAGAAACAACAGTCAGCAATCAGAACTCAGAATGCAGATACACGAAGGACAAGCTCCTTATTGCCCACCTTGGCTCCAGTAAGCCATACCAGGAACAGGCATGACTGCCTAACACAGAGCTGGGGCATGGGTAGCCCATTTCAGGTAAGGACTGAAATGACAAAATTAATGAAATTCACCAACCATGTTTTCCCTCTTTCAGATAGAGTCCAAATTTCCAAAATAGTTACTTCAAACAGTTTCTGCCAGAGCAGTTGTTTTCTAGGTAGAGGGAGCAATTCTTAGTACTTCCTACTTCAGTATCTTCTCTGGTGTCATTCCGGGTAAGATTTCAAGCAGTGCTAATAGTATGGTTTTGAGAGAAACAACAGATAGAAATGACATCTAAATTCACAGGCCATACAGAAGGATTAATAAGAGACACTCCAATATAAAATCGATTTTCTATTCTTTTGTATATTATTAATAAGGAATAATTAGAACTTAAGACAGTTATCTCTTCTCCTAGCTAATGGCTTTTCTCATAATTTGAGTTAGTGTTAGCATCAAGCTCCATTGCCCAGTCATTGTCCAATATTGAGTTTCAATTTGAAATTAATTGCCCATATGCCTTGGTTTGGCATAATGTACTTCTCTTTTTACTGATGCATATATATTGTAGAAACCAGACCTGGAACAAAGGGACACAAGGGAGCTATGTAACAGACTGAATGAAACCATTATGAGAACTACTTTTGCCATGTGCTGAGCAGGTAAGAACATCCATCATCACACTATTTAGTCAGGCTCTCACACCCCATCATCCTCAACTAGTGAACATGAATCAGAATAATAAATTCTTAAGATTAAATATCACATCCTCAAAGAACAGCCAAATGTATTCTCCTACCCAGATGGGGAGATAATGAGTGTTCACATTTACTACAGAGAGGAATTTATTACTGCCTGATCATCACAGTCCAAAGGGCAGTCTAAAATCTACTGGAGTGTTAAAAGGAAACATTTAGCTCGCCAACACATTTATAAGTCCACAAAAGGCATTATTGGCCAGGTTTGAGTTTTTATTTGTGTTCTGATTTAACAACATGTTTTCTCTTTTTCTTCCATTTAGTATTGCTTTGTATTTGTGTAGAAGTGAGAACTGTACAGAATAAAAAAAGGTCAATTATTTTTAAGTTGCAAGTCGTCACTTAGTGATCTTTCAAACAACATTTCTTTTTAAATAAAAGAATGGAATGTGCCGGACTCGGTGGCTCGGCCTGTAATCCCGTGCCTTGGGAGGCTGAGGTGAGTGGATTGCCTGGGCCCACGGGTTCGAGACCCGCCTGGGCAGGCGAAACCTCATCTCTACAATAAATCAAAAAAATTAGCCGGGCGTGGTAGCGCGCGCCTGTAGTTCCGGCTACTCGGAAGGCTGAGGCGGAAGGATCGCCAGAGCCCAGCAGGTCGATGCTGCGGTGGCCGGGAGCAGCCACTGCCCTCCAGTCTGGGCAATGGAGTGAGACGCCAACTCAAAAAAAAAAAAAAAAAAAAAGAATGGTCCTGCAGATCAAGACTGCAGCGCTGCTGAAAAACAGTTGCCAACACACGTGCAAAAAAAGTCAGAAAACGTGGATCAAAAAGGAAAACATATTACAGAACAAGAAAAAGGACAAATGAGAGGGGGTAGTAATATTAGCATAGTCTATTCAACAAAATTAATATGCAAGTATAATTATTTAAGTATTCATAGTATGTAAATACCTTTTGCAAATGAGATTATAGATCTGCTTGCAAATAGTAAGTATGCTACATAAATGCAAGGTGCCATTATATATATTTTTAAAGCACACTAGTGGATGATATTGGCAATACTCCCCACAGACATCTCAAGCTTCCAGTAAGACACTATCTACAAAGAAATGTGCAGTGCCCACAGCATCCCCACAGCTAGACAGGGGTTAGCAGATGAGAAATAAACAATTCTCCAGCTTGCTGGACAGTAACATGGTGAGTTTGAGGGTGGGTGCTCAGGGGACAGAGTTTTGGGGCTTCTGATTACTCCACAAGGTTTCTCTGGAGGACCAGAGCCAACTTAAACAAAGCCTCAGCCCAAGGAAATGGCTCTCCAGCTCTGGTACTTGTCACCATGGCACATCTGTGTTGCCACTGTGCACTCAATTCTCTCCTTACCCCTCACCCAAAGAGCTGACGAAGCAGGAGGTCTGCAGGGGAGGAAACTGAAGTCGCTGTGTGTTTAGATTCGTTCTGCAGGACACAGCAGAATCCGCAGTGGATTGTGACCTGCTGATAATCATTCACAGCTAACCAAGTGATCATTGATTAAAAATAGCTTTGAACATGTATCGCACATCTATTTCGGGCCTCGTTTTATTTGGAATGCAAATACTGCTGGAAGCCGGAGCTACACCAGCAGCAGCTGGAAATCTACTCAGACATTCCAGCCAATTCACATCAAGCCCTATTGGTGAAATTGATGCCATTCCACTGTCTCAGTGAAGGAGAGATTGCTAATTATGCCCCACTGCCCAGCGGTTTCTATTACGGACACATCTGGACTTAGGGGCTCATTTGAAATCCCCAATGTCGCTGCTTCCCAGAGTCTAAACCAAGTTGAAACATCGATTTGCAACGAGGTAATGCATGCAAAGGGCCTCACCCGCAGAGCCCAGGTAGGCTCTAATGAAAGCCCGTCCTAGTTTCAAAGGCTCTTTCATGCCTCCAGTGCTCTCGTTTTCATCAGTGTTTCTTACCAGTTCCTAAAATGCAGTGTTTGGACAGGTTTCTCAGTAAATAATAAATTAAACACACTCGCCATCCCTGCACCTCAGGGCTAAGGAGTTTGGTTTCCACGGTGCCCTCAAGCACCGCAGGCTGTAATATTTTCATCTCTCTTAAAGGAAGGCGGGCTGGGACCTTGTTTGTTTTGAACAAAAAGCCTTTCAAGGAATGTCTGTGCCCCACATCAAGAAACACGGCTGTTTGTTCTGAGGAAAACTTCCTCCAATGATCGCTGACTCCTCTTTTGGAACTGCCTGGCGGAGACCGCACCATTGGAGGTATCATCTTTGAGAAGAGAATTAAGACGGATTATCCATCAAACCCAGGGTGGCCATTCAAATCCTACAGGGCTTTCATTCTGACAAATGGGCCACTTTCTATTGCACTTGGACCTCAAATAACTGAGGTACCTAACCTCCCTGTGATCCACTCTGACAACTTCCCTTGAGGCCACCCATGTTTGGGAGAGCAGAAATAGCATCCGACCAGGTGGAAGCCCCAAGGTGGGGACTTGGGACCAGGCTCCCCTTAGAGTGTCAGGTGTCCCTACAGGTGGTGATGCCAGAAGCACTGGGAAGCTGTTCCCTTACCCCCACCCTTCCTCGAACTGCCTGATGACTAAGATGCCTTTCAAGTGTTGTTTCTTTATGCCAAAACCTTTCAAGGCTCCATCCTTAACAAAGTATAATTCCTCGAAAACAGCGTGGCAGTTCCTAAAAGAACTAGACATTGACCTTTCATATGACTCTGCAATCCCCCTACTGGGAATATACCCGTAGGAACTCAAATCATTCTACAAAAAAAGATTATCTGCACACGTGTGTTTATTGCAGCACTATTCACAATAGCAGAAACATGGAACCAACCGTGATGCCCGTTGAAACTGGACTGTATTAAAAAAATGTGGTACATATACACAATGGAATATTACACAGTCATAAAGAAGGACGAGATGGACTTCACAGCAACTTGGGTGGATTTAGAGTCTATCATACTCAGTGATGTATCACAAAAACAAAGAAGTGAGTACCACATGTTCTCACTCGTAAGCGGACCCTGAATATTTACCATAATACTATAAGAAAGGGATTGGCAGTAGCGGGATACTGCCGCAGTGGGGTTGGGGGTACCTGATCAAAAAGGGTACCTGATCTCAAACCAGGCAAAGTGGAGACCAAAGGGAGGTCCAAACTTTACCTGTCCGATGACTACTTACATACTTAATCCTGAATTGTACCCCACATCTTTAAAATAAAAAATAAAATAAAATAAAAACAAAGTATCAGTCCTCCTAGGAAAGACAATCATGTTTTATTGGTTAGCTATACCTGATGGTGGCTGAGTTTCCAAACCTTCTCTGACAGCAGGAATCCTGATAGAGGAAGAAAAATTAGGGTGGAGGTGGTGAGAAGCGGCTTTCCCTAAGGGAAGGCGGTATGATTTAGGACACCTGAAATAAACTCCCCTGGAACCCTTATTCACAGTTTTCCATGGAACCAGCTTTGCTTAGGCCACCGCAACTTGTACAGACTACTTGGTTGACGGATCATCTTCCTAGAAATCAGTCTTTGATAAGTTTGGGGAAAGTCAATCAGCTGAGAAGCTTGAAAATTAGAGGGAACAGAATATAAGCTTAATTTTAAAAGAGCTGCTGAGCTGCTAGGGCTGCCCAGAAATGTGTCAATTAATGCAGGGGAGCGTGCATTTCCATCCCTGGGAAGAATTTTTAAAGGGTTTGGATTACTTTCTGACAATGAGGCTGGAGAGGGCATTTTTGCCCTCAGGCAAGTGTTGGAACTAGACTAAGTTGGAGAGTCATTCCAGTCCTAAGGTTCTGATGATGGTTTGTTTGCTCAGTTATCTCACAGACACTCGTGTTTCTGATCAAAGGAGCTGAAGTCAGTGTCTGTCACAGCAGGCAAAGCGTGAACACACAGGTGTCTGCAACTCAAAGGGTCAGGAAGCCAGGCAACTCTCCTTTGTACCTCTTTGAACTGCCTGGAAACCAAAGAGGGGACTCCAGATGTATGTTCTTCAGAGGCAAGGTCACTGCCCAGGACCCCTGGCTCTCGAAACAGTCTCACTCTGAGGTCCCCAAACTCCCGGTGTCAATGATCGTAGCTTTAGGAAACCCCTCTTGGATGTCTCCCCCACGAAACCAAATGCTAAGACCAAATAGTGTTTCCAGCCCAAACTAGAATGGCAGGTTGGGGTCAGATTTGGAGGCTAGGTGGAATCCAGAACTGCTCAATAGGATAAGGATGGAGTCTGGGGTCCCAAACCTGGCGGAAGAAACTTGGAAAGACCAAAGCCTTTGGAACCAAACAGATTTACATTCAAATCCCAGTTCTACCGTACAATCTTTGGTGATGAGCTAATGTTTTACAAAGCCTCAGTTTTCCCCCATAGGTAAAATAAGGCTAGTAATGCATTCTTTAAGGAATTGTGTGAAAATTAGATAGGAAATGGAAAGAAGCTAGGCTCAGAGTAGGCATTCTGTAATGTGAATCAACCTGCTCCCTACCCTATTGGTATGGTGGTCCTTGTCCCTGGCTACAGATTAGAGTCACCTGGGGAACTTTTTAAACTATTCTGATGCCTAAGCTTCCTGTTTCTGGAGACTCTGATGTAATTATCTGAGTTGAGATGGAGTCATCAGTACCTTAAACTTTTTAGAAAATCTTCCCAAAACTGAGAACCTTTGCCCAAGTATAACAGAATGAGTATCATCCTTGGATGGAAAATTTTCTAGTATGGTCTAGGCAACTATTTTACTTCTCTGAGGCTTTATTTCTTTATTATTAAAATGAGGAGGAATAACAGTCTGATCTTATAGGTTTGTTTTGAATATTTGATGAGATACATTTTGTAAAGCTCCTGAAAAGAATAATTGACAATTAGTATGTGCTCAATAAATATCCATTTCTCTCCCTTTCTTTTCTTATCATTAATTAGGGAGTACATATGTGCCAAAATGTTAACAACATAAATAAGGACAACAAACAGGAGATAGCATCAGTCGGATGGACTTGAAATTAAGATAATTACTCAATACCTCAGGAAAAGCTGTCTTAGCTACTTTCTGCTAGAACATGGGGTTAAATCCTAACAGGGATAGCAAATATGTTGTACATTACCCCACACCTCCCTTCTGTGCTCATAGCAGACATCACTAATCAATTACAGCTCTCCTTCCTGTTATGCCCAGATGAGGCCTCAAAGTCCTTTACCACACAGCTCTGTCGGGCCTCCACTAACAATCAATCAGCCAGCATATGTATTGACCTGCTCCCTACAGTGGTCCCACATTTGCCATCCCAGTCTTAGGTCATGGGCCACCTTAAGCCTGCAAATGGGAATTATTTCAGAGATGATGTGGGTTCCCTGGTGCATAGGGGGTGTGTGGCCAGAGACAACAGCAGATTCCACAGGCACCCCAGCTCTGTGCAATCTGATCTGTACCAAGCCAAGAATCTGTGCTTTCTGGAGGAGAGTGAGTAATGCAGGGAGGAAAGCGCGTAGCCGCCAAGCTAGAAATGAAAGAGCCGGGGCCGGCACTCAAGATGTGCCTACCACCCACAATTTCCAGAAAGTGCTATCAGATGGTTTCCAACAGCCAGATTACTTCTCTGATTTAAGGAACGTGAAACTAACGCTTGCAGTGTTTCGCCCTAAGGCGATAGGCAAAGCCTCTGATGAGAAAGACCCATGAGCTCAAGTCAGTGGGTGAAAACCTGCCATTGGTGCCTGCAGGCTTGTCACAGCTGAGACCTCATGAATGCCAAGGTCAGAGGACTGGTGCGGGCGCCTGGGCTCCTCGCCCACTGTGTCTGCCAAAGGACAGCCAGCACTTCTGCAAATGGAGGCTTCTGCTAAAACTCCTTATTATTAATTAACCCCTTTGCAGGCCATACACGTGTTCACTTGATAGAGAGTAGCATTGGCTCCTGCTGGGCAAAATTGTGATGGGTTTGAGCTGATTGCACAGCAGGAATGGATTATAATTCTGATAACCTTTTGTAAAAAGCCTTTATATTGGGGATCTTAAATAAAATTGTAACTTGCTACACTCCATCATTCCCTTTTGTGCGAAGAAAAAAGAAAAAAAAAGGCTGAGTTCTTTCCTTTCTAACAATTCACGAACAGGAGCTGGGAAATAAAAATACCACAAATGGAGTGGAGGGTTGGTTTTGTTCTGTTTGTTATCTCACCACTAAAACCTGCTGCATGGTCCCCTCACTTCCCTTCCCTGCCTAGAGAAGTCAGCGCTGCAGCTGAAATCAGGGAGGTGAGGGGGTTAGGGAGCAAGCAAAAGCATGGACAAGCAGCCAAGAGACCAAGGGTACCAGTGAGACATAGGTCAGGAAGGAAGTGGGATGTGGAGGGGGTAGGTGGAAGACACAGCGATATGGTTGGGAGATTAAGTAAATAAGTAAATATATCGAAACTAGGCCAGGTGTGGTGACTCACACCTATAATCCTAGCACTTTGGGAGGCCGAGGAGGGAGGATTGCTTAAGGTCAGGAGTTCGAGACCAGTCAAGGGCAATAGTGAGACCCCCCCCGTCTCTATAAAAAAATTTAAAAATTATCTGGGTTTGGTGACTTTCATACCTGTAGTCCCAGCTACTTGGGAGGCTGAGATGGGAGAATCGCTTGAACCTGGGTGACAGAGATCTTGTCTCTTAAAAAAAAAAATGGCTGGGTGCTATGGCTCAAGCCTGTAATCCCAGCACTTTGGGAGACTGAGGTGAGGGAATTGCCTGAGCCCACAGGTTCGAGACCAGCCTGGGAACTTGGCAAGATCTCATCTCTACAATAAATTAAAAAATTAGCCATGCGTAGTAGCGCGTACCTGTAGTTCTGGCTACTTGGAAAGCTGAGGTGGAAGGATCACCTGAGCCCAGCAGGTTGACTCTGGGGTGGCTGTGAGCATGCCACTGCACTTTAGCCTGGGCGACGAAGTGAGACTCCAACCCAAAAAAAAAAAAAAAAAGCGAGAGAGAGAGAATAATAGGATCCAAAATTCTCACTGCCAAAGCAGGTATAAACATCAAAATGGGGAAGTCTAGGAAGAAACTCTGAGGGGTTGGATTGAAATAGAGGGATCAGTGTAAACATACTCTTTTATTATATATGTGTATATACATACACACAGATAGATATGAAAGTCATCATAGTTGTATATGTGTGTACATAGAGAGAAATGAAAAATGTATGTATTTCCTAGCTCTGTCCACCATCTGGTCCTAAAAGTAATGATACCTCAGCAGCAATTAACACACTGAATACCCAGGTCTTGGTTTCTAAATACTATCCTATGTTTAAAGAAACCAGAGATCCTTGGGAAAATGCCTGATTCCAGGGCTGCAACAGGTAATGG
>CAUYQG010164364.1:0-10455 GCA_963574415.1 Tarsius wallacei
TTTGAGGTTTTACGTTTTAGACTTTGATCCATTTAGAGTTGTTTTTTGTGTATGGGGATAAGTAGGTGCCTTGTTTTAATATTCTGCATGTGGTCAGCCAATTTTCCCAGCACCATTTACTGAATAGGTTCTCCTCTCTCCCTAGACATTATATTTCTAATGGGTAGAGCAGAACTGGACTACAGACCCCCAGCTAGCTGAAAGGTCATTGAATAACATTGAATAAAAATGTCCCAGACTTTTCTCTCTAGACCGCTTCACTTGTAAAAGATATCCAAGCTCTACAAGGTACTTTCCAGCGCTAGCGTTCTAAGATCTTGTGACTTTAGGCTATAGTCTCTTAAGTAAGGATACTGGTTAAGTTGCTAGTATGGGCCAAATGTTTTTACATACGTTGTCATTTAGTCTGCATAATAACATAAGAGGGAAGAATGATTCTCTTCATTTAATATGTGAAAAGGAAAAGATCCACAGGAGGTAAGAACTTGGCTATGGTCACCTGGCTAGTATGCAGCAAAGCTGGACTGGAATCTTTGCCTCTTTTCTGGTTCTTTTTAAGAACCCCACCACCCCTCACACAAAACATGATTGGAGAGAAAGTGTGGGTGCTCTGACTCAGTGACCCCATCAGATGTGTTTCCTAGGGAAGAATCATATGTCATCAAAATCATTATAAAAGGTATGCCAGAGGCTCCCTGAAGCTTGGCGAGGAGGGTTTGGTAGATCATTGACACCAAGCAGTAAAGTGTTGGCAGGCTTCTAAGGAGAAAATATAGAGAGCTGGAAAAGCAGAGACTGCTGGTGGTTAATGGCTGACCAGCTTCAGAAGACACGGCCTGGGAGGCTGGCAGGGGGAGGGCTACAGTGCCTGGCTCTCATTTAGATGCAGGAATGCGTTGAGGAGGCACGGGAAAGGTCGGGGAGCAGTCGGCACCTGAGACAGCTCCCATGGGCAAAATTCCCCTCCCAGAGACTGGGGAGGAGGAGGAGGGTGTGCTCAGAGGGAGGGAAGGGCCGCTGGCCTCAGAGTGCACTTATCTTGCCAGCTCCTGCAGCATTTCCAGGGCTTGTTGAACAAAACAAAACAAAATGGTGAGATCATGTTTGGCTTTTCTCAGCCCACCAACCTCTACTGAATTTTGGAGAGCTAAGACCAGGGAATGAGGGATAGGAAAAACAAGAATGAATTAAATAAGATACTGCCCTCTTTTCGAAGCCAAACTGGAAAATGCAAAGTGTGCCTGAAGACTCTTGGACCTGGGTTCAAATCTTGGCTTTTCCTAGTCATGCAATCCTAGACAATTTAATAACTCTCTGAGTCTCAGTTTACTCAACTAGAAAAGAAAAGTAATAAAACTCACTTCCAGAAGTTATTATGGTGATTACATGATAATGAGGAGGCTCCCGACCCCCTGGGCAATCATTGTTGAGTTGAAGAGTAGAAAAGACAATACCATTGTTTAAAATTGTCCAAGGGCTCCCCACACACCCCAGGGAAAGGTTCAAGCTTCCTTCTCTCTGAGATCTGGCCCCAGCTCATCCTCACAGCTTCCCTCCCACCCCCTGCCTCCTCACACCTCCCCCACCCTTGGCAGCTTCTGATCTGTGACACTTTTAAAGTCAACATCCTGGAAGCCTAGACTCAGTGTTTCATTCCTTGGCATTTTCTGACGCCTTTAGCACACCCAGGAAACTTGACCCTTCGCAGACCCTTCTCTAGTACAACCCGCCAGGCTCCCTTGGTCCTATCCTGGGATTAGCCCTTGGCCCAGTGGGGCTGTGCTTGATCGCCACAGACGTCACTTGACAAGGAGCACGTTGCATTTCTCTTAGAACACAAAACAAAAATGTGCTGGCCAGCTGCCCGGTTTCTGTTATGTAGACCCAGATTAAATTTCTCTTGGACTCGTAGAGCCCCTGGATGCTGAACTGAAAAGTGATTTACATTTTCTCTTGGCAGTGAAAACTGCCTTGAAAAATAATTGTTTAAGTGGAGCATGTATGTGTATGTATTTGTGTATGTGTGTTTGGGTGCACACAAACGTGTGTATATAGATGCCTTGGTCTGGTTGGGTTGTAAGCTTCTTCTGATTGGTTGACAAGCTTCAGAAGTAGAAAATTAAGAGCTAGGAAAAAGAGTTTACAAATATGCCAACCTTAATAGTAACAGGATTGCTATGGCTAAGTTTTAAATTTTATTCTGAACTCCCTGTCAATCAAGGCAAAAAGGGAAACATAATCAGGCATGTAGCTTTCATTATCAGAATGGGAGGTCCTGACCATTTTGGGGGGTATTGAGAATATTACAATAATACCTCTTATTTAGTGAGCACTCACTATTTGCCAGGAGCATGTTTAGTGCTTACAACAACCAACCAAATTAGGTTTTCCTTTTAGGGTTGAGAAAATTAGATTCACAAAGGTGATGACTTCTGTATGACTTCCCAGCTATAGGCATTTGGAACCTGAATTGCTATCCAAGTATGTCTGGCTCCAGCTACTAACCCACATTGTCTTTCCAGCCTGTGATAGACGTCTTCAGCAATGTTTTCATAGCAAACATGCCACTTTTCATGACTGTTTAATCTTCAAATAGAAATGTCAAAACTTTGGGGTTTGTTTGGTGTCATATTCAAAATGGAAGAGTTGAATGACCAAGGCTCATATTTTTTCTAACCCCTCCTCCATTAAAAAAGAAAATTAGTTATATATTGAGTTCACCATGCTAGGTGCTCAACATTCACTCCTCTATTTAATCGTCACAAAAATAATGTGTGACTTAGAGTCTTAATAAAGTGTTGGTTATTGGTTACCAGTAGCAAGACCCACATGAATGAGTTTAAGTAAAGCAGGGTCCGTAACTATAAAGAATGTGGTATACCTGAGAGAACTCAAAGGCAGCAAGTGTGACTAGGCTTCATAAGTGGGATGACAAGCAAAAACTGGAAAGTCAGAACCCAGGCAACTGGAGTTACTTCTCCAGGAAGCATTGACTTTGCTTCTCTTCTCTGTGTGTCTCTATGTTGGGGTGAACCTCCTTGTTTCCAAGTACAAAAACCTCCATTAGAGTTACTCTCCTGAATTGTAATTGAGGAATCTGGGGAAAGGACCAGGCATTCATAGCTCAGCGCCTTCTCCTCAGAAAGCCCGTAGTCTCTCTCTCTTCATCTACTTCATCTGCACCCAGCTATTCAGGGATGAAAAGTCTGTCTTCTTATGTTTTCAGCATTGCCACCCTAAACCATGCTATCTACAAAGAACCAATATGTTCTTCCTCTGCCACAACCTCATTCATATATTCATTGGCCCAGAAGTGAAGCAAGGAAATGGGAGGCTGCTTATTGGGCCCACAACCTCCAATATGTAGTCAAATAGGGCTACCCAGTCATGGTCTCACCCCGCTTCTTAGATCAAGAATTATCAGAGCCTCTGGATTCTATTTCCAAATATTTTTGCAATTCTGACAGACCTATCTTGGGTCAGTCCACCCTGGGTCCAATCAGTTCTGCCAGGGTCCTGGAGTTATGTGGTACAAGCCAGGAGGAAGAGAGTTGACAAAGGAAAAGAATGAAAGACTAAACAAGGTTTCTAATACAGGTGGGTGTTGTCATCTCCCTTTCACCAATGGAGAAATTGTATCTTAGGGCAAAGATGATCTCACAGCTAATATGGACTCTGAAGGCTATGTTCTTCACACAGAGTTACAAGTTCTTGGAAGCTGGCCTTAAGCTGGGCATTCTCCAGTTGGCACTGAATTGAATCCTGGCATCTTGTAAATTATTTTAGCAGTAATATCAATAGCAAGGCAGAGCTAAAATGTTACCTTCCAGTTTTTAGTGACTCTTTTCCTTTCTTCTTCTGGACTATCCTAGAAATGTGGGCTGCAGAGACTAATAAGAAGTATCCTCTACTTGGTGCCAAAAGGTCTCTATTTATAAGCTCTGTGTCTTTAAATCATACAGATTTGACCTTAAGCTCTTGGACCATCATCCAGATATTTTCATCTATCTAACTGATATATATATGTAAGTGTATAATACATATGATTAATATATTATGTCTAAGACATATATATCATATGATACATTATATTGAATATTAATATGTAATACACACTTTATCATTATATCAATAGATATATTCAATATCTGTCAAATGCACCATACTAAGTAATTAAAATATGACAAATCCTGCCAAATCTTCAGCTTCTAATGGGAGAAATGGAAACTAAAACCAACTACACTGAGATAATATTTTTCTACTCTCAGATTGCCAAATGTCCAACTGTTTGGTAACACCTGTGGGTGAGGCTGAGGGAAACAAGTAACTTCTATGTCGTGAGCGGGAATGTAAAGTGGTACCACCTTGTGGAAGGCAATTGCCCAAAGTTGACTAAAATACAAGCACATATATGATTTGTAACTACAATTTGGTTTCTAGAAAATTATCTTTTAAATGTTCTCACACCCATAGGAAATAACATATGTATATGATTGTTCTCACTGCAGCATTGTTTATAATAGCAAAAGATTACAAGCAACATAAATGGTCATCAGTATAGACCTAGAAAGTTCACAGAGTGGAATACCTGGCATGGGTGACAGAGAACAAGGAAGTGTTCTGTGTCCTGAAATGGAAAATTGCCAAGATATATCAGTGAGTGGAAAAAGCAAGGTGAAGAGCTGTTGATATAGAGAGCATATGTGTAAAAATTACATACAGTATTAGTGTGATGTGAACAATACTAATAATACTATGTAATACTAATAATGTAAGTAATTGCATTTGTTATATGCTAATATAATATATACTAACATAAAATAATATGACTGCTAATAGTAGTAGTATAGTAGTAGTAGTAGTATAGTATGTGTATATACATTTGTATGTATGTATATATGTGTACGTATTTATGTGTATAAAATCCAAAACCTCTGGAAAGGAAAAAAAAAAGTATTATCAAGAGGTTCTTTTTTGCTTTCTTTTTTAAACATGGGATGGGAAACCAGGTAAATGGGGACAGAGATAAGAATAAAACTTTTGACAAAATTTCCTTTGAGAATTTTTCAATCACATGAATGTATAACCAATTCAAAAATTGAAAAATATGACTGAATGTGGTGGCTCATGCCTGTAATCCCAGCACTTTGGGAGGCCAAGGCTGGAGGATTACTTGAGCCCAGGAGTTCAAGACCAGTCTGGTCAACACAGCGACTCATCTCTACAAAAATCAAAGTGTTAGCTGGGAGTGGTGGTGCACTCCTGTAGTTCCAGCTGCTCAAGAGGCTGAGGCAGGAGGATCGCCTGAGCTCAGGAGGTTGACACTGTGGTGAGCCATGATCATGTCATCGCAATACAGCCTGGGTGACAGTGAGACATCGACCACCCTGCCCCCCCGCAAAAATTGTTTTTTGTACATGCAATGACAGCGGTGCAAGAATGTTAGGAAGGAGAAGTCCAGGATCTATAGGAAGAGGGAACAGGGTTCTTGGCTTAGTCTGCAGAGCCTTGAGGAATTCCCTGAGGAAGTAACTTTTAAATTGAGACTGGAAGAATAAATAGGCAAAGGACAAGTGGCTGAAGAAGGACTGTCCAGAAAAGGGCACCCCATGTTCAAGAGCCCTAAGCAGGGGAAGAGCCTCACATATAAGGAGAGGAAGCACGCCCATATGGCTGGAGTGCAGAAAACAAGGGGGCAGGGAGACAAGGGAAGCAGTAGCTGAAGACCAAGCAAAGGGCCAGAGTGTGCAGACTGCGTTACAAATGTCTGTGCATTATCCTCAGAGCAGTGGGAAGCCATCAGAGAGGTTTAATCAGGAAAGGGATGGGATCAAGGTTATGTTTTGAATAGGTTGCTCTGGAACCCATGAGGAGAAATGACTGGAGGAAGCGAGAGGGGCTGATGACAACTTGGATATCTGACAAACCGACCTGGAGAACTGTTTAGCCATTTCTTATAAAGTTAAACATACACCTACCCTATGACCCAGCCATCTCATTCTTAGGTATTTATCCAAGCTAAATGGAAACATATGTTCACAAAAATATTTGTACAAAATTTTTTACAGCCGCTCTATTGATAGTATTATAGCAAAAATTCTCCTGGAAAAAACCACCACATTTCTATCAAAAAATGAGTTGATAAGCAAATTGTGGTGTATTTATATAATGGAATACTACTCAGCAGTAAAATGAAAGGAATTTCTGGTACACACAGCAACATGGATAATTCTTAATTCCATAAAAAAAAAAAACAGGCACAGATATGTATAAACTATATTGATATGAAATGAAATCAATGTACATAGTAACAGAAATTAGAAGGCAGTTGCCTGGGGGAAAGAAAAAGACTAGAAAGGAAAGTGAGGAAAAAGAATGTATGGGAATGATGGAAATGTTCTATATCTTGTTGTACACGGCATTTACAGTGTACAACACTGTACACTATATACAGTTGTCAAAATTCATAAAGGTAAACAATTGGACTTGGACTTTTTATTGTCTGCTAAATATACCTCAATTTTTTTAAGAAAAGGAAGAGAGAAGGTGATTGTCCATGGTGCTCTGTCATCGGGATCAAATAAAATAATGACTATAAAGGGGCAAGTGATGAGACTCCTTGTACCACAAATCTCAATGCAAACTGTGAATCTCGGTGTAATAGTGAGGACTTGGTCTAACCTAACCAATATCATATTTTGGAGGTAATGGGGACCTCCAAAATTGCCTCTGAGGCAGCCCCATTTGTTCACGGTGAAGGGCTTGGCGGTGATCAATCACGATCCTCTTGCTGGTGTGTCACAGTCAGGCAGGAAATGGGTCCGATGACAGCTGAGATTCATCAGAATCCTCGACCCTGGGGCAAAAGAGTGGGGGAGGGGCAGGAGCTGCTTCTGCTGTGGGTAGTTTTGTATGGAAAATTGGACTTTCCCAAACAAAAAGTGCATTCAGCTGCTGGGCTTGAGTCTTGAATTTATTTATTTATTTATTTTGAATAATTAGGGTTTGAAGGATACGGCAAAAAGGAAGCTGACTGTCAGGTCCTGAAGCAGGGGCCATAACGATCAGTGACACGGCCACCCAGTATTCAGGAGTATTTGCCGGGAGCTGAGCATGTGTGGGAAACCCACCGGGTTGCTTGCAAGCATCTGCCTGGGAGTGCAGACAGGCTTGGAGAAGCTGCTGTGGGGGACAGCAGGCAGAGGTCGTCTGAACAGCTGGTCACTCGCCATTTCACTAGAGTCCACTTTTTTTCATGCACTTTTTTCAATGTTAATAAATCTTTAATTGTTTGCTTTAATTTAATGTTGATTTTGTTTTCTCATAGCCACTTTGAATGAGTAGATACAACTGGATCCTCCCTAGTCACACTAGGATGGACACTAAATGCCCTGGGGAATGGGAGACTTCCCTGCACAAGGCAGGGCCTAAGATTTCATGACCTTCCTGAGACCCTCTTCCAAGCTGCAGTGTACATTTGTTACAGTTTAATTATCTAGTGTCACCATTCAATCTCTCTTTCTAAGGGGTGATCTCTTTTGTGGATTCTCTTGATGTGAGGTAGGACCCACCCTCCACATCAAAAGTGAACAGAATCACACTCACACACTCACATGTATACATGCTCTCACTCTTTCTTTACACAAACACACATGCTCCGTGGCCCTAGCACAGTCTGAGGACCAGTAACTGACTTGTACTCAGCCTACCCACCAAGTGTTCTTCCCTTGAATTCCAGGGGAAATTCCCCTTGAATTTCAGGGGAGCAATACAAAACCCTAGGGGAAATTTCCCTTGAGTTTCAGGGGAACAAATAAACAGGGAGGTGGTAGGTGGTTACCCATGGAAACAGCTGAAAGTCATTCTTTCAAAAACAGCATGGCTGGCATGTAACCAAACTGTTCCTGCCAAGGCACCAGGGCTGTGGTTCCCCTGGCCTGGCCCTCTGACTCTCCCTATGGTCTACTCATTTTTAAACTTAATTCTCTCTACTCTCCAGCATCCCTTCAAAAAATGTCCTTCTTTTTAAGTTTTCTAGAGTCTGTCTTCATTGCTGACACCCAAGATGGCACCCAACCATAAGATGATGATTTCACCGGGCGTGGTGGCTCATGCCTGTAATCCCAGCATTTTGGGAGGCCAAGGCAAGAGGATTGCCTGAACCCAGGGGTTCGGGACCAGCCTAGGCAACTTGGTGAGACCTCATCTCTACAATAAGTCAAAAAATTAGCCAGGCATGGTGCCGTGCACCTATGGTTCCAGCTATTTGGAAGACTGAGGCGGGAGGATTGCCTGAACCCAGCAGGTCGAGGCTGCGGTGGCCATGAGTGTGCCACTTGCACTCCAGCCTGGGCCACAGAGTGAGACTCTAACAAAAAAAAAGAAGGATGATGATTTCATTTCCCATCTGAAGCCTCTGCAAGAACGCTCTCAAGCACAGCACCTTAGTCACTGAAGTCCAAGTCCAAGCTTTCCTGGGATGGCAATGGAAAGACACTTTGACCGGTGGGAGTGGGCAATGGTAAGATGAGTAGAAAAAAGGGAGAAGAGAAAGCACTGCGTGTTTCACATCCGCTGTATTCCAGGACTGAGGATCCAGAAGTAGCTGTGTGGGCAGAGGCTCTAACAGCGCCAGGAGCATTTTCCCAGCTACCTTGTGGGAACTTCACCAAGAGAGGTGCTTCTATAACCCTAGTGGAAAAAGTGTGGCTTAGTGAGGCTGAGAAAACCTACCCTGGGTCGCACAGCACAGGACTGGTAGGGCTGGAATCAGAGCCAGATCTCAGCCTTAACCAGCTCTGCCCCTTCCACTGTAATAAATATGGGTGGGGGGCAACCATGCACTCTTTTTTTTTCTTTTCACATTTTGACTTCAGTGTTGTATCCCTGATTTGGGATGCGTCCACCTGGGCCTAAAGTCCTAAGGAGATCACTGGAGTATTTGTGTGCTGATTTTTAAAATACGAGGTGGAAAACTGCACTGAGTCCATGAAAAGCAGCGCTGGAGTTGAGTCAAAGCCTGTTTTGATTTAAGTGGAATAGATCCAGCTTGAGTGTAAATTCAAGACTGTGTTTGCATGTGTCACACTCCATTTTTCAAATTACTTTCATATGTCCCATTTCATTTATTTCCCCCACTTCTGGATGGGAAAACTGAGGCCTGGTACTTGAAATAACATGTATGTGTTCACATGACAAATTATCATCAGAGCCAAGACTAAGCCCAGATCATTTCACTGTACCCCCGGCTTCATCCAGAGCACAAGGATTATTATAGCACCAAGGAAGTTTCACAAGGTAATTCGAATTCATTCTGATGATTTGATTTAGCCCCTGAAACCACGCAGGTCAATACTAGCCCCACATCACTTTCCAAATATATTCCCTCTCTCTCTTCAGTTAATTTTTTCTGCATTCCACCTCTCCTCCCTCTTCATTCCTCTCTCCTCCCTTTCTCTGCTAACCTGCTTTCCTTCTCTTCCTTCCTCTCTTCCTCTGGTTCTCTCACCCACAAAAACACGTGTTTGTCTTACATAGGGATAGGATCTTGTGATTGGGTAGCTGAAATCAGAAGTATCTTTTAAGCTCCTGGAAGCAGAATGTCTTCTTATGAGTTTTTTATTGTTTGGATTGTTTTGACAAGCTAATGAAAAGAGACCTTATCTCTAGAGGACACCTTCAAGTTTCTGGTTTTTTTTTCCAAGTTGGTTCCTTACAAATGCATCCAGAAGGTCACTCCCAGGTCCCTAAGATAGTGGTGGGTTATCAATCACATCCAGGGCATCAACATCACAACAGATAATCTCATGAATGGGATTGGGGAAAGAGAAAGAGGAACCCGAGCTGGCCCAGGCCTGAGTGCTCAGCAAAGGTGATCTGATAGATTGCTTTTTCCAGAAGTTCTCTGGAACAGCCACAAGTTTATTCTCGCTCCAGTGACCATTCTTCCTTTCTGATTTTTCACTCAAAACAGCTAAGAATGCACACATATAAAAGGCTTAAACATTTCCTATATAGTCTGATAATTGCAATTCAGCAAGCAATAGAGACTGTTTTTAATAGTTCCAGAGGCTGGGTCTGCATGGGCCCTCCCAGCATTAGCTAAACTATTTGAAACAAACAGAGAAGATTCCAGTCCTGGCTTTGCCAAGGACATGATTTGTAAGCTTGATTAAGCCACTCAACTTCTCTAGGCCTCAGGTTCCTGAACTGTAAAATAATCAACAACAAGCCAGGCTCCGTGGCTCAGTCTGTAATCCTGCACTTTGGGAGGTTGAGGTGAGTGGATTGCCTGAGCCCGCGGGTTTGAGACACGCCTGGGCAATTTAGCCAGATCTCATCTCTACAATAAATCAAAAATTAGCTGGGCGTGGTAGCGCGCGCCTGTAGTTCCAGCTACTTGGAAGGCTGAGGCGGAAGGATCGCCGGAGCCCAGCAGGTCAAGGCTGCGGTGGC
>CAUYQG010164366.1:0-11860 GCA_963574415.1 Tarsius wallacei
TTTTTTTTGAGTTGGAGTCTCACTCTGTTGCCCAGACTGGAGTGCAGTGGCCTCTCCCGGCCACCGCAGCCTCGACCTGCTGGGCTCCGGCGATCCTTCCGCCTCAGCCTTCCAAGGAGCTGGAATTACAAGCGCGCGCTACCACGCCCGGCTAATTTTTTTTTTTTATTTATTGTAGAGATGAGGTCTCGCTTGCCCAGGCGGGTCTCGAACCCGCGGGCTCAGGCAATCCACTCACCTCAGCCTCCCAAAGGCGTGGGATTACAGGCTGAGCCACCGAGCCCGGCTGTTTTCTATCTTCCACTACAATGCAATTGTATACAAACATGCATTGCTTAACATATGGGGATACATCTGTCATTAGGCAATTTCGTTGTGTACAAACAACAAAATTTTGTTGTGTTTAAGCTAAGTGTTATTACAAAAGCCAAAAAGTTAAAAAAAAAATTAATTTATAAAGTTAAAATGTTACAGTGAGCTCAGATTAACTTATTATTAAAGATATTTTAAATAGATTTATGTAGCCTAATTGTACAGTGTATATAAAGTCTACAGTAGAAGACAGTCACATCCTAGGCCTTCCCAGTCACTCACCATTCACTCACTGACTCACACAGAACAACTTCCAGTTCTGCAAGCTCATTCATGGTAAGTGCCTTATAGCATAGTTTATGTTTTCTACTGTATTTTTACTGTGCCTTTTCTATGTTTAGATATATTTAGAAGTGCAAATACTGCTGTGTTAAAATTGCCTACAGTACTCAGTACAGTCACATGCTATATAGGTTTATAGCCTAGGAGCAACGGACTGTACCTCATAGCCTAGCTGTGTAATAGGCTGTACCATCTAGGTTTGTGTGAATACACTCTAGGATGTTTGCACACAATGAAATTGCCTAATGACAGAACGTGTCACCATATGTTAAGCAATGCATGACTGTATATAACTGCAATGCAATGAAAGACAGAAAACAAACCCAGTGACCATAAATAAGGGACTTTATTTTCTTTCATTATGGTCAATAATGGAGTACTATGCAGCTGTAAAAAAAAAAAGAAAGAAAGAAAACTTTCTATATACTAATCCGTAAATACATTCTAGATATAGTAAATCAAAAAGCAAGGAATAAAAAAAATGTGCAAAAGGATGGGATGAGAGCTATATATTCATTATATATTCTCTATATATTACTATATGTGTATATATGTTTGTATTTACATGAACTCTAGAATAATATAAAAAAAATACAATAAGTAAGCAACTTGTGGCAGGACACTGGATGGGAAATGGTGGATAGGGAACAGGGCTTGGAGTAAAAATGTGTACATTTTTATGTTTTTATTTTTTAATCAACTGAACATTTTTCCTATTTTAAAAATATATTTTGACAGAAGTAATTCAATGGTGTCTGTTATATCAAATAGCTATCACAAAAATACTGTCATAGACCACACCAAGACAATAATTATTTATTCTTGAAGACCTGCTGCTCAGCTGAAACTCAGCTGATCCAAGCTGGGCTCAACTAAGAGACTCTGCTTCAAGCTTCAGTGCCTGGGGCAGCTCTGTTTCTCATCAAATCTGTAGGTCTGCTCCCCATGTCTGTCATTCTCCTTGGACCAGCAGAAACAGAGGCAGAGGATAGTTCATGGAAGCATGCAAGTCCTCTTAAGTCCTAAGCTAAAAAATGGCACAACTGCTATATGTATACCATTAGCTAAAGCAAGTCAAGAGTTGAGGAAGTTCACTCTGCTCACAACGAAGCCATGGCAAGAGTATGGATGTAGGGAGGGACCAGTGATTCAATCCATCACAGCTGTGGATAACTGCAGCCACCCGGAAATATTCTAAAACCAGAACTGTGAATCACAGGTCTAAGGAACAGCAAAGAGTAGGTGAACTTTTCTAAAACTTGAATACTCTATGAATGTTACATCTTGTCTTGAAGAGTTGTGTCATCACTGCCTATGTGGATCATGAATGGGATGGAATAAAATGAAATACAGACTTATGAATTCATAGAACTGGAAGAGACCTTGGACCATACTTTACCAAATGTCTTTTTCAGATGAGCAACTGAGGCCTGCATAAGTTAAGTACAGTTAGTATAAACGAGGAACTGGTGGTGGGGGGCAGAACACAACATCATCAATAAGGGTACCTGATCTCAAACTTTACCTGTATGATGATCACTTGTATACCTAATCCTCAAGTGTACCCCACAAGTTTAAAATTTAAAAAAAGAGGAACTGTAAGGTAAGTTGAGCAGCAACGAGAAGGACTTTAAAAAGAGCTACAATACCAAAAGCATAATTATTTATTTGAGGCAAAGAGCTGTCATAAAAAAAATAAAAAAAAACTGAGGAGGTGTGATGGCTTGTGCCTATAATCCCAACACTTTGGTAGGTACAGGTGGAAGGATTACTTGAGGCCAGACATTTGAGACCAGCCTAGGCAATATAGAGAGACACTGTCTCTTCAAAAAAAAAAAGTTTTTTTTTAATTAACCAGGTGTGGTGATGCACACCTGTAGTCCTATCTACTCAGGAGGCTGAGTTCAGAGGATGGCTTGAGTCCAGAAGGAGGCTACAGTGAGCTATGATCACTTCATTCCGGCCTGTGTGACAGAGAGAGACCCTATCTCTAAATGTGTGTGTGTGTGTGTGTGTGTGTGTGTGTGTGTGTGTGTGTGTAAATACTGAGGAGGTACATCCTAAAAGACTCCTTGATTAATGTTTCCTCAGAGTCCAGGCTGTGGACTGACCTGGGAAATAAAGAGGAAGAGTTGCAGTGACATTAACTATACACAGTACCTATAGTCATAAATCAGAACAGAATTTATATGTATAAAGAAATTCTGATTTAGAAATAGCTCTAAAACATACATGAATAATAATAGTGTATATTACATTCTTGTTTTGAAATTTTTATTATTTTTTATTTAAAAGATTTCAAGAGTATACACAAAAGTAAAACTTTCTCTTATACCAGACACCCAGTCTACCGCCCACCAAGCAAAATACTATTACTAGTTTCTTATGTATTATTCCATACATGTACTGTGTATTCTAGGTTTTTTTGGTTTTTGTTTGTTTGTTTGTTTGTTTGTTTTGAGTTGGAGTCTCACTCTGTTGCCCAGACTGGAATGCAGTGGCCGCTCCTGGCCACTGCAGCCTTGACCTGCTGGGCTCCGGCGATCCTTTCGCCTCAGCCTTCCAAGTAGCTGGAACCACAGGCGCACACTACCATGCCTGGCTAATTTTTGTTTGTTTGTTTTATTGTAGAGATGAGGTCTCACCAAGTTGCCCAGGCGGGCCTCGAACCCGCGGGCTCAGGCAATCCACTCACCTCAGCCTCCCAAGGCGCGGGATTACAGGCTGAGCCACCGAACCCAGCGTATTCTAGTTTTATATAGATAAATATACAGGCTACTTGCATCTAAAGACCTGGCATAATTCAATATATTTTCCCATAATAAGTATTATTTTTTTAACCAACTACAGTGGCAATGACATTAAAAACAACTTACAACTCAGTAGGCCTTCTAGCTTAAAAAAGTATGCAATTCCCACTTAATTCTTTTTCATTTGGGGAAATTTGCAATATTTCATAAATTATATAGAAACACAAAGGATGTAGAATAGCCAACAATCTAGAAAACCAAGTCAGCAGAGTTACACTACCTAATTTTGGAGACTTCCAATATAGCTATAGTTACCAAGACTGTGTGATACCATGTGCACAAAAATAGGAGAATAAGTTAGTAGAATAGAACACATGATATTTTTGGCAATTTCAGCATACTAATAATTGTGATTGAACTAATAATTCCCTAAAATCACTAAAACATATTTATATGGGCAACTATTTATCCATGACAGCCTCATCTCATTTTGCCCAGCTGATGACTTTTACTAAGTATGGAACTTTACATTTTATCACAACTATATTTTATCTTATTAATTGTTGCCCTTTTTTTTTTTTTCTTCTTGAGTTGGAATCTCACTCTGTCACCCAGAACGCAGAATGTTGGAATGCAATGGCACGTTCATGGTCACCACAGCCTCGACCTGCGGGACTCAGGTGATCCTTCTGCCTCAGCCTTCCAAGTAGCTGGAACTACAGGCATGCGCTACCACACCTGGCTAATTTTTTTATTTATTGTAGAGATGAGATCTCATCAAGTTGCCTAGGCTGGTCTTGAGCCCCTGGATTCAGGCAATCCTCTCACTTCTACCTTCCAAAGTGCTAGAATTACAGGCATAAGCCATCGTGTGCAACCTGTTGTCCTTTCTAGCCAAGATCTTTCTTGATTTTGACTGTCATTTACTATCTTTTCATGATTCTTAATGTCTTTGAATTTGGTAAACATTTTATATAGCTCACTTTCAGATGTAATTCATAAAGACTGCATTTAAAATGACCTAAGCCAAAGAGTAAATTTCTTTTTGTTTCACAGTTATACAACAGAGTTTATTAGCAAGAAGAAGAGAAGGAAAAAGGAAGACTCATGGCAGAAAGACCCGCCAGAGGCATGTTTCTCAAAAAAGAAAAACTGCCCCAAGAGGAAATTTCTTAGCTCACATGATCAAAAAGACCAGTGTAAACTCAGATACAACTGAATCCTGGTAATTAAATAATGTCACCCGGATTCTTTTGCTCTCTTTGTATGTCAGCAGTGTTTTCCTCTGTATGGACTTGAACCTCTTGTCTGAATGATTTCAGCAAAAGATTTGACCTATCTTTCATTGGCCTAAATTGAGTCACTTGTCCATCTCAGAACCAATCAGCACGGTTAGCAGTATGTATTTCTCCAACTGTCTTTATTTGAATACCATGTTCACCCCTGGAGCCAAGGCTGGAATAAGCCTCGTTTCAACCACATAGATTGAGGAGTGAGAAAGGGGAAAAGTGAATTCCCAAGGACATTGTAACCAGGTGGTTGGAGGAATAGGTGACAGAAAAAGGAAAAATGGCATATATATTTTCACTTAGATTGTTGACCAAAAAAAAAAAGAAAGAAATAATAAATAAGGAATTTACAAACATAGGGTATTTTTCTCAAAAGTAATCTATTTTAAGATTTGCTGTTAGAGTATGGTAACAGGACAAATGAATGAGTGTTAGGTCTAAAGGAAATAAGAGAATATTACCTCCATATGCTCAATATAGGTAAAGGTTTGATAATTCCCCTATTCTATTGATATTTAATAAAAAAAAATGGAGAAGTTAGAAAAGGTCTGTGTCTTAGCTCAGGCTGCTATAACAAAATACCATAGACTGGGTGGCTTAAACAACAGACCCTTATTTCTTCCACTTCTGGAGGCTGGGAAGTCCAAGATCAAGGTGCCAGCAGATTTAGTTTTTGGTGAAGGCCCCTTTCCTAGCTTGTAGACAGCCACCTTCTCACTGTGTGCTCACATGGTCTTTCTTCAGTTGTGTGCACATGGAGGGAAAGAGGGCTCTCATGTCTCTTCCTCTTCTTATAAGGGCACTCATCCCATCTTGAGGGTGCCACCCTTGCAAACTCATCTAAACCTAATTACCTCCCAAAGGTCTCACCCCCAAATACCATCACATTGGGGGTTAGGGCTTCAACTCAGGAATGTTGGCAAGACATAAATTTTCAGTTCATAATAACCTGCACAAGAACTATAACCAAGTTCAAAAGTCAAGTGGAGAGCCAAAGGAATGAAGTTTATTTAGCTATTATTCACACAGTGAAAATCAACAGACCCAAAGATGGTCAATCCGCTCTTGCACCCAGAAGCAGCATTATTCTTAGAGAAGCTTAATCTGCACATACAAGGAGAAGAATATGCTCTGTACCACCTCCAAGATTTCTTGCTTCAACCAGGAGCTAGTATTAAAGACAACAAATTAGGGGGGGAAAAACCTAAGGGTACTATTGAACTGAACTCTGTCCCATAGGCAGGAAGTTCAAGCACAAAAGATTACACTTAAATGGAAGCAAACTGGTCAATTAATTGAAGAATATGACATTAAAACCACCTTTTAAAATCCGCAAGAATATCTGATAATTATGTGATTGAGGGAAACTGGAAGTACAAGATGTAAAATGGGTGATGCCAAAAAAGAAAAGAAAATTATAGGGTATTATGCCAATTAGGGCTTTTAAAATATGTTTTTAAAGCTTAGATATTTAGCCATTGCAGGGCTGTCATTTTGCTTGCTGGATCCACAAAGTAAAAACAGGGTATGAGAGGAGTTTCCTGCAATGTCTTAAAATACAAAAAGGGATTTTAAAAGTATAGAAATAATAGAGAAACAAGCCTGCCTTAAAAACATGTTAAGAGAGCCCAATCCATGCTCTGCATGAGTATATTCACCATGATTTTGTTTCAAGGCTAATTCAGCTGTCTGGAGTTTTAAAGTTTAGTGCCTGTTCTAATGACAGCAACAATGGATACCACATATCCTCCATACCCCAAGAAAAGTTACACTCCTGCCCCTAGCATCAGAAGGCTTGATTTCTAAGCCTAGAGGTCAGCAGATACATCACTGAATCCTATGAAATAGGACTACTATTGAGTCAAACTGATGAAAAGGAACAAGAGTGTAATAACATTCAACAACAGAATACAACATTCTAAAGACGTGACCTAACCAGTTATACTCGTTGACCACTCCATCCCTGGCTAGTCCTGCATAACTTCTAGTGTGACTTAGGATACTTAAACAGGGGTGAGAGGTGAACTTGCATAGTATAACCCAAAATGGTATTAATCCACTAATGGAAAAAATGTATCTGTCAACCCCACTTAAACTTAGATATTGATTCATTATTTTTTAAATCCTAAGTTTCCGTGAAGAAGAATAAACTGACATAGGTAATATTAAATAATTCAAAATAGAAAACATATATGAAGACAATATTATTAACAGTGATGCAACACTTTATTTTAAATTTTATTTTGAAAATCAATAATACATTGATTTTATTTCTGTACATTTTGATGTTCATTAAGTTTACTATAGTTAACATAGAGTATACATGCATTATGCTGTTTTTTTTTTCATTTTTCTTGTTTCTCCAATTAAATTTTTAAAGGAGATTTTATTTTTAGAACAGAGTTACATAAAATTTACATTAAACTTGTGAAGATAGAATTCCCATATATCCTACACCTAGTTTTCCCTACCATTAATATCTTTAAATGGCTTGTTTTAGTTTGAACTGCTTTTATTTTCACTTGGTTTTATATTTAATCAACATAATTGATACTCAATAATATAATCAAATAGTACTAAAAAGCTGATAACCAAATTCATCAATCTTTGCTGCATTATTCTCAATGAGTAATCATTTTCATCTGTATAGTCATTTCTGGAAGTTATTTAACTGTTTCCAAACAAATGTGTTTATGCTGAAATTCCTTAACTAATCAATATCAGAAGTTCTAACCATTTTTTAAAATGCTCCATCAGATCCATCACACACCTATCAACATAACTTTCTAAGCCATCTTGTGTTACCAGATAATTCATCCATTTCATTTCTCCCTATTTTTTCATTCTGAAATGTCCATCCTCTTGCTCAGTCTGCATCTGACAGCTCTCTAGGCTTGATGTCTAGCTGAGATATCCTTCACCAAATGACTGTGTTGGATTCCCTGTCTCTTGGTCCTTGGTCCTTGATCTTTCTAGAATAAATATGTCAGTAGCTTCCTAAGAAAAGATTCCTAAGAAAAGATTCAAGAAAGGTGGTGACTTTAAACTTTCCTTGTCTAAACTGTCTTTTTTCTGTCCTAAAAACTTAGTTTGGCTAAGTATAGAATTCTAGATTTAAAACCATTTTCTCTCAAAATTCTAGTGGCATCGCTCCATTGTCTTCTATCTCCAAATACTTCTACTGAGTCATCCTATGCCATTGTATTACCTATTTTATGTGATCTGGTCTCTCTGGAAGTTGTCAGCATTTTCTCTCTCTGTTTTTTCTTTCCTTTTTTTTTTTTTTTAAAGACGCCAGGTCTCATTATGTCACCCAGGCTGGATGCTGTGACTATTCACAGGTGTGAGCATAGCTCACTACACTTGAACTCCTGGGCTAAATAAAGCGATCCTCACGCCTCAGCTTACCAAGTAGCTGGGACTACAAGCGCACGCCACCACATCTGGCTAACATTTTCTCTGTAATTCTGAAGTGCTAAAATTTTATGAAGACTAGACTTACAAGGGTTGCTTCATTCACTGTGCTAGGCACTCAGCAGGCCCTTTCAAACTGGAGACTTCTGTGCTAGCATCTTCCTCTCTGTTTTCTATATTCTAAAATGTTGAAATCTCTCATCTGTTAAAGACTCCATTCCACATTTTACCTGAAGTCCTTTGAGGAAATATTTGTAGTGTATAGTCAACTCAATTATTAATTTTAATGGCAAGTATATTGACTTTAAAATATAGTCTAAAACTTTGGAATGTATAGAATTTCCAGCCAAATAATAAAACTATTTGAAAAAAACCTTGTCACCTGAGTTGAAATTAGCCAGTTGTCCCACCTGCCTCCGTATATAATTACACAAATGATGGAGCATTTATATAATAAAATATCATGTTATTATAGTTGTTGTTCTAAACCATTTGAGAATAAGTTGGAGAATCATGACTTTTACCACTATTTGGTATGTATTTCCTAGAAACAAGTCATCTTCTCATGTAATACTTCTAATTTTATGACCAGTAGATTGAAGGAACAAGCTATGCTTTTGCTAAAATTAACCCTAAACATGGGAATTCTGTATATAATGTATCCATACTGGACATGGTCCAAATAATTTAATGATAACAATAGAGTCAGGCCTTTTTGTAATATGATTGAATCTCTTCTTTCATCTTATGACAAGGGCCCTGTGAAGCTCTAAAACATCTAAAACATAGCACATGGCATGACCTGCCAACATCCAGAATTTTTCTAAAGCCAAAATCAACTTACATTTTATTGCTGGTCTTCAATATGAAAAGAATTCTAATGCACTATATTTAAATGTTGGCTTGTTCATATGTATGCCACCTCTTCTTACTCTATTTTAAAAGCTGGAGCTGTCCTAATTTATGAATATGAAAAAAAGATGACTGTATTTGGATTTGCTATTTAAAATTGTCTGAATATAATTCTCTTTTTCATATGTATTTTGGAATTTTTCCCTATCATAAAGTTTATTAGAGTCAAGATCTGAGAATTGAAAATGTTCTATACAAGGGAAGTGTGGGTTACCTGAAGTTTAAACTGTGGTCATCTAAAAACTTTTTTTCTAGCCTTCAGCAGAAATTTAAGACAATTCCCACTTTAAAAAATGGTTTTGATTCTAAGTAATCAAACACCATCAACACATCAAAGTTATCAAAGAACTACTTTTTAGATGATTCTTCTCGACTAAGATACTTGTTATTTTTACTGTGAAATAAGCATGGTTTGGCAAGCAATTACAATGAGAATATTTATAAAAACTTGATAAAATTTGAAAATGAATATTGAGAAAATGAATGTCAATTCGGTGAAAAGGTAGTATACTGCCGTAAGAAAGATCAAGAGAGAAAGAGTTCAATGGATCTCTAGAATATTTGAGATGGTTTCAAGACAAATAAATATTGTCATATTATTAATAGCAGCTTTGCATTTTTGTAGCAAATCACAGCCAGTGCTCTTTTAACTAAAAAGTGTTTAACAAACTGGGCTCGGTGGCTCAGTCTGTAATCCTAGCACTTTGGGAGGCCGAGGCAAGTGGATTGCCTGAGCCCACAGGTTTGAGAACCAGCCCAGACAACTTGGCAAGACCTCGTCTCTACAATAAATCAAAAATTAGTGGGCATGGTAGCGCACGCCTGTGGGTCCGGCTACTCGGAAGGCTGAGGCAAATAGATCGCCGGAGTCCAGCAGGTCGACACTGGGGTGGCCAGGAACGTGCCACTGCCCTCCAGCCTGGGTGACAGAGTGAGACTCCAACTCAAAAAAAAAGTGTTTAACAACACCTTACCAAATATAGTGGATGTCTATCGTTTGTATCTGCCTGGCATCCAGTAGAGACCAGATCCTCTTTCACCCCCACGGATATGGAGAGTTTGTCAGTCTAAGGACCTCACTCTCCTCTGCTTCAGGAGCTGAGACAATCCCTGGGCCAGTCCATCTTTATATCTTCTTCCTCTGGTCACAAAGATTGGTGGCAAGCAGTGAGCTTTACACCCAAGCTGGACCAATCAGAGTCCCCTGATGAGATCCAAGATGTGGATCCCAAAGAGTCTCCTTCCTCTGATCTTGACTTACAAAGACCAGGGAAGTCAGGAGCTGCCATTGGCCATCTTTGACAACCACAGGCAGAGAACCTGTCTGAGAATGATGCCAGTCCCCAGAGGAATGCTGAATTGAGTGACAGAGAATAAGAGAGCCAGAACTTCTTTTGTATCCCTGCGTTCAACTCTACTAAAGCTAATTCCACATCTAAATTTCCTAGTTAAAAGAACCCCAAATTTTTCTTTTTGCTTGAGCTAACTTGAGCTGGGTTTCTGTCCCTTGCAACCAAGCGTCCCAACTAATAGATCAAGGCAAGCCTGTTTCAAAGCATAAGGTATAATTAAGGCATATATAAGTACACTAGAACAATGGTTACTCTTAAATGGTGCATTTGCCAAATAAAGATTATAAAATCATATGAAGGCAATGTAAGCTTATCTTTGCAAACATTTCTTCTTGCAAACATTCTTATAACTTTGCAAACATTTCCACTACTCAAGAGAAAATGTATATATATGTGAGGAAACAGGAGATTTTGAGGTGGATCTCAAGCCAAAGAAGCACAGACTCCCCTGGTCTGAAAAGCTTTCAAGTCATAGGCTCAGTGTCAGTACATTACACAAAAAGACTAATAAGTTATCTGGGTGCAAGTTTGAAGGTGCTGTAGTTATATAAGGAAGCTTAGAAAGTGAATTTGAGACTGGGACTCAGAATCTGAAAGAAAAGTCTTGGGAAGAGGGCCATGAAGTTAATTTATATCAGATTCATATTTTTGCAACATATTAAAAACATACTTCTTTTTTTTTTTTTTTTTTTTTTTGAGTTGGAGTCTCACTCTGTCGCCCAGACTGGAGTGCAGTGGCCGCTCCCGGCCACCGCAGCCTCGACCTGCTGGGCTCCGGCGGTCCTTCCGCCTCAGCCTTCCAAGTAGCTGGAATTACAGGCGCACACTACCATGCCTGGCTAATTTTTTTTTGATTTATTGTAGAGATGAGGTTTCGCCTGCCCAGGCAGGTCTCAAACCCGCGGGCTCAGGCAATCCACTCACCTCAGCCTCCCAAGGCGCGGGATTACAGGCTGAGCCACCGAGCCCGGCTCATACTTCTTATTCTTAACAAAATATCTTACACTGTGGGGTTTTCTCTGGAAAAACCTGCAATATGAGAAATACTCATGATTTTCAGTACAATAAAGAAAACTGGATACTCAGTACCTGCCAAGTTCTTTGTATAGTCCCAAGTACTATATACCTTTCTCTTTTACTTCTCTTGGGGAAGTAAATATACCTTTTTACCATTGTGTGAGGAAATCTCATTGTCCAAAGTTTGGTTACAGCTAGCAGGCTGAAATTCCTCTGTCACATGCCTGACATTTGAATTCTCTCCTGCAGACACATTCCTTAAATTGATCTTTGGAGTCGCTTTCCTTCTTGATTCTTCTTCCCAGTTAACTTTGTATCTTTCTAGTACCATGGGATTATAGAACTAGCACAAAATGTGCAACATTATCTTTTAGTGCTTTTTTTCCCCCACATCCCTCTCTATAAAAGCATCTGGTATCTTTGTCTTACCTTTGCTTTACAGTGTTTCTCAGTGCCTGGCACAAGGTGAGTA
>CAUYQG010164368.1:0-19192 GCA_963574415.1 Tarsius wallacei
TAGTTCCAGCTACTTGGAAGGCTGAGACGGAAGGATCGCCGGAGCCCAGCAGGTCGAGGCTGCGGTGGCCGGAAGCGGCCACTGCACTCCAGTCTGGGCGACAGAGTGAGACTCCAACTCAAAAAAAAAAAAAAAAAAAAATTATAAGACACGGAGAAGCTATATATATATCAGGTATAAGATGTATAAATACAAGTATGATATATTGTTAAGACAAGAAAGAGATACATAAACATATACAAATATAGATTTGGAGATTAGCAGATTTATAATAAATATAATAGATATGTTAGATAATCTAACACAATTTATTGTTAGACAATGTTTGTTGGGGGGGCAAAAAGAATTTCAGCAAAGAAGTAAACAATTAAAGAGCTAAACATAAATGATATGATAAAGATAAACATTATTGAGATGGAGAATACATTTGATAGGTCTATAAGCAAACTGGACCCACAAAAGGAAAGAAACAACAAACTTGAAGCTAGATCAATAGAAATCATTCACATTGAGATAAAAGGTAAAACAAAAGAAGAGAGAAGAAAGAGAGAGGAAGATAAAAGAGGAAGAAGGAGGAGGAGGAGGAAGAAGAAAAGATTAAGAGAAAGAGAGCTCGTTAGAGATAATTGGAAAATATTATGCATTCAAACATATTTATACTAAGGGTCCTGAAAAGAAGGGCACATAATGAGGTAGATAAAATGTCTGAAGAGAGCATGGGTGAGAATTTTTCTTAAATGGATGAAATATATCAACCCACATATGCAAGAAACTCAGCAAGTAAATTCAAATATAACAACAACTAGGCAAATGATAATCAAATTGATGATGAGAACCCAAATGTGACTAGGAAATCTTTAAAGAATCTAGAGGAAAAAAATCACACTCATAAGAATAATAAAATTATGGAGCCAGAAGACTATGGAATAGAAACAAAATCAAAACCAATATCCTTGTAAACATGAAATTAAATGTCCTGAGAGAAAGCCTTAAATAAAACACTACGCACACATACACACATACGTATTTATACAGATTTTTATATATTCATCTGAAAAACCCTAGATCATCATCTAGAACAGATCTGTACCAGATCTGAACTATAAGAAATGCTACGATAACTAACTCCTACAGGAACAAGAAAAAACAAACAAACAAAAATCAGTTGGGAAGGAAGGAGAAGTCTCAGAAAAGGTAAATACTTGGTTAATTTTAAACACGAGCATTAATGGAAAACAACAAAATTAATTAAATGTGCGTAAATATGATAACAAAGATTCAAAATACATAATTTAATAATTTAAAGAACTAAGGGAATATACAGAGAAGGCTACATTCATGGAAAAATATTATTAATATCTTTTCAACAATGAATAAAGCTACTAGATAAAAAATGTAATAAGGACTAGAATATTTGAAAAACAACATCAATATTAGTCTAACTCACACACGTAGAACATTATATCCAATACCGACAGAATATGCTTTGTCCGTTTCATGTATATAAAACATTCACCCAGGGAGACCAGTCAGTCTCAGCCATAAAACAATGATAAGTTTAAAATAGTTGAAATTATAAATAGCATTTTTCTAACTATAATAATATTATAATAGAAATCACAATAGTATATTTATAAAAATTCCCTTATATTTGGGAAGCAGCATAAATCTAAAAAAACTATACGTAAAAGTGGAAATCAAAGGTGAGTTGGAAAATATTTAAAATTGAATGATAATGAAAATAGAGCATGCCAAAATTTAAGGGATAAAATTTAGAGAACACAATTAGAAAATAAATAAAGTTTAAAATCCATTATTTATGATTTTATATGAAAGAGAGGGGGGGAAAGTACAAATTAAGCCCAAAATAAGCAAAAGAAAGAAAAGAAGGGTGGAAATCTGTAAACAGAAAAAAGACAAAAAATAAGGGAATATTAGAAACAATTTAAATTGGTATATTCAGAAAGAATCACAGGAGTCTATCATGGTGTGTTATTTAACAGGAGTGTTACTTGTCCAGCCATTCTCCTATTTCCATGGAGGGGACAAAACTTCCACCTCCCAGGGCGGTGCAGCATCTTGCACCTCACTCATAACTGCCCGTGATAATGGTGTTCTTCCTCTGTTGAAAGAAGAGAAAGAGCTTGACTCAATTCCATCTGGATGTCTCTCTTTTGTGGCGCCATCCTCGCTTCACTGTCAGTCACTTTTTTCGCTGCTCAATATCGAAAACTTCTAAACTCCAAACTTCGCAGTTAGGAAAAAAGCCTGCCAATTTAGTAATATGTTTAATTCAAGGGAAAACACTGGGACGCCCAACTGTACGATCACAACGGTGAGCAGCAGTCTCCAACATCAGTAACAAAACACGGAATGTTGATTTCCACAGTTTCCAAACTCTAAAGGCGAAAGTGCCATTGAAAACCCCAATACTAGGAAGACCATGCGTTGTCTTACCCTTTTTGTCCTGAATATTTCTGCCCTTCATTTGTCTTGGCCTCCATGCTGACTTCATTGATATTACCTTGCATAAAGCTCTCTACTCCCCTCTATGTTCTCTATTTTAAACAATTTGAAATGTTGCCTGTTATATAAAGAGCAGAGGAAGATCGGAGGATTCCAAAGGAATAGAAATTTACCCTCAGGTGATGCTACTGACTTTATTAACAAACTCACCAGTTTGGGGCTGGTGATAGATATCAAAACATGAGCAGCAAGAAGAATTAAAGTGTAATTAATTATGCCACCATTGGAACCATTCCCTAACTCGAGAGTAGGGAAAGAAAATGGTGCAGTCTACGTCTGCTTATGTATCTTCAACTTGTCATACCGTTTTTGAGGTTGACAAGAATTTTAAAATCATCACAATTTTACATACAAGTGGTGAGATTGAGACTGACCTGGGCTTAGAAAGCCTGAGAGAATTTATGGGGTGACTCAGTGTGCAAAATGGCCTTTCCTTTGCAAGGAAAATCCCCACATGACTGAATTTTACCCTTAGAAGGCTACAGAATGCCCTTTGGTGACTTCTGAAGTGCCAGTCAATATTCTGGAGTCCCAAAGAGTTAATGCAGATCAAACAGGGCAGCATTTGAATCCCATTATTGAGATAAACTCTGAAGAACCACAATTTCAGATCATACTTTAATGATTCCAGTACAAATTGAGGTATGTCAAAGAACGATGAATCTCAAAGTGCCCTGCAAACACCTGCTCCCTGAACCAGGATGTGACTGATATCAAATCAGTTACAAAACTGAAAATATATTTTGGAGAGGATGGGTTAGGGAAGTGAGGCTTTATTAATGTTGAGTTTTAGTTAATTTTCTATTAATGTACTTTTTAATGACACTGACCAAGTGAAAATAGGTTGCTCTGGACAACTACAAACATAATGTTTAGGCATTACCCAAGTATCACTCAAAGGCTACAATCAAGTTGTAGAGTTACATGTGTGCATTTAACCACCTGTTTCTTGTTTAAAAGTTAAAAGCATGGCAGTTTTCAGAACTGTATAGCAACGATCTGGGTTAAACTGACAAAAACAAGGAAATTCAGAATTAAGGTTGTCACATCATATTTAGAATCCCTCTGATATAAAAATGCAATGAAACCACTAATATTTGATGTCATACCTGTAAATAATGTTGAATCGTGAAACCATTCTGTAATGTGTGAGCTACCATTATTGCCCCAAATGTATCTTCTACTTCTTATTTACAATTTAGAATAGTCTTAACAAACAAACAAGCAAACAAATAAGCAATTTTTACAAGGTATAGTCAGTCAATTGAAGAGTTGAAATGTTTGAAGTCATTGTATTGTCTAAGGCAGAATGGAGTTGAATCATAAAACACATGGAAATCATTTCCATCAAATGATAGGACGAGAAAGGTGTCCTTGGATAGCTCAGCATGATGAATATAAACTGAACATCAGGAAATTGATCTCCAATGCAGGTGTCTTTCATTTATTTTCTTCCCAAGGTAAGGTCACCTAGGAACTATCGTATCATTCTCTTATGGAATTAAGCTAGGTTATTATCAAGTGGTTTTTCACACACACACACACACACACACACACACAAATTCTATTAGAACATACTACTTGTATATATAAATAGAACAAAGGTCATGTTATAATTAAAGTATAAGGATGATAGAATGAAAAGAACCTAATTATTTTCTTAAACACTTGTGAATATTGTTAACACTTGAGGGCACAATTGTCAACAGTAAAACTCTTTCTATTCTATTCTTATTTGCAAGAAAAAAGCCTGAGAGAATTCAGTACTTTGAAAAAATATGTGGTATTAAAAGGTGATTGAAAAGCTCTCCCCTGTGATTTAGAGAGAAAACTATAATATTCACTGGCATAGCAATTACCTATTAATGCTAGATTTAGTATATGCATACAATATATATGCATATATGCACACTTACATACTTGTGCATATGGACATATGTGTGCACTTGGAATGCAATACTGTATTTATATTCCTGCTCTTCCTGACAAACTCTAAGCACTGAATGGAAGGGATTGTTTTCTAGTAGTGTTGGCTTCAAAAGAGATGAAAGATTTCTGCTACTCAGAATTTTACCTCCTGGTTTGCATGAACTGAATATTTGTGTCAACTCAAAATTCATATTTTGAAATTTTAATCCCCAATGTGATTGCATCAGAAGGTGGGGACTTTGGGTGATTAGCTCATGGGGGTGGAGAACCCATGAATGGGATTAGTGCCCTTGTAACTCCAGAGAGTCTCTGCATCTGTCATGTGAGGATGCAATGAAAAGTCAGCAGTCAGTAACCAAAAAGTTGTATCTCTCAACAGAAACCAACCATGCTGTCACCTTGATCTCAGACTTCCAGCCTCTAGATCTGTAAGCAATCAATATTTATTGTTTAAGTTACTCAGTCTATGGTATTCTATTATAGCAGCCAGACTCACTAAGATAAGGAATATATTTTTTTCTCTTAGTAAAAAACTTTGTGTCTTAGATATCTTTTATCCTGGTAAATAACTCTTTGGGTCAAAAATATGAATAATTATACCACTTTTTTTTCATCATGGTTGACATTACTAGTACTTACCAATGTTTCTGGATCTCCTGAATTTCCTGGACAAATGTGTGAATGCTGCTTCCTTGCCTTCCTGGGGTTAACCTCAGGCATGAGCATGTGATTTGTTTTGGCCAATTAAATGTCAGTGGAAGTGATATGTGTCATTTCCAAGAGGAAGCATTTCAGAGATAATTCTCAATTCTCTAGTTTCTCTTTCCCTGAACCATAATGCACTGTGTTAAAATGAAGGTGCCACAAGCTTAAAGCAGTTAGGTCATCTGAGCCAATATATAGCCAAAACAATTAGTTCCTTTGGGATGTCTCTAGAAGCCAAAGTATACAGCATGTGAGCCTTTTGGTTTTGTTATGTTGTTGAGAGTTTGGTATTGTTTGTTATTGAAACACAACTAATCATTTTCTTTTGCTTACTGAATGAATCTCTTTCTTGTTAATATTTTAAAGAATTATTTTCTTCTACCTTTGTGTGTGTAGTAAATTAAAGCCAATCTTAAAGTATGCCTTTCTTCATAAATGTTATTATTTGCATGTCTTAGAAATGTATGATTTGCATACATCTGAAAAGAAGGCAATAAAATTACAACTATCCACATTTTAATCTCAAAATATCTCAATCTATATAGAAACCAAATGAACATATCTTCTTCCTTAGCTTCCTACTTTATGCCCCCCCTCCCCCCAATTTGAGGTCTCACTCTGTCACACAGGCTGGAGGGCAGTGGCAGGATCACGACTTGTCGCAGTCTTGACCTCCCGGGCTCAGGTGATGTTTCCATCTCAGCCTCCTGCGTAGCGAGGACTACAGGCATGCTCCTTCATACTTGGCTAATTTTTAAATTTTTTTGTAGAGATAAGGGCTTGCTATGTTGTCCAGGCTAGTCTCAAACTCCTGGGTTCAAGCCATCCTTCTGCCTTGGCTTTCCAAATTGCTGGGATTACAAGTGTAAGCCATCATGCCAGGCCTTAAAGTATATTTATATATGTATGAATGTAGGATCAAATGATGGATGGATAGCTGTTTGGATGGACAGAAGGATGAGTGGATGGATGAGTGCATGAACTGGTGGATGGATGCACAGGTGGGTGGGCTACTGACTATTTTATGATAAAAAATAAGTCAACTGGATCTCTAAAATGTCAAAGCTTAAAAAGAATGTCTTTATACCTTTTGAACTCTAAAAACATATTTATTTTCATTACCGTGCATTTAATATTTATTATGTATTAAGAAAGATATTATTTCTAAACAATATTGGTAATTTGTATGTCTTTTTCTACATCTATACTAAACATTTGGAAAGTAAGAACTACTTTCCTTATTTTTATATTATATTTCTTTGCAAGAAGCTACAAGTTATTACAGAAAAAGGTTTTTTTGAAGCCAGTAGAACTAGACTCAGATTTTTTTCTCTGTAGTTAAATTCTGTGAGTATAACCGAATTATTTAACTTAAGCCTCCATTTCTTCATCTGAAACACAGAGGTGGTATCTGACCTAAATTTATGTCAAAATGTTATACATATAAAGTACCTAGCACATACTAGAATATCATCAAATGTTGGTTTTTTTCTCAATATATCTCTCACACATATGCCTCACACAAAGTAATGGATTTAAAGAGTTGGATTAATAAATGTATTAATAAATAATGAATGAAATTACTTAATCCATCATCATTTGGGAATTATTATATTATTTGAGACAAATGTTTTAAGTTGAACAGATGGCTGTCTGTTCAATCTAGTCTGTGAACTATAAATCTTATTTTTCTCACTAGAGATTTTCCTGAACATTTAGTGATTCTAAATTATTTTCAAGATTTAGACAAGAAATAATTTTATAGAAGAGTTACAAATTTTTGCATAGACTGTAATGCATTTTTAATAGAAAACAATTCTGCATTATAGGGAAAGAATTCATGGTGATTAAACCTAAGGGCATTGCAACACAATGTCATTTATATTTGGTAACCTCTTGTAAATAATAAAATCTTTCACTTCAAACCAATGGGAACATGTGAAGAAAATATTCAATCTTGCATTGAGAACATTAAAGATTGACTTAAAATGCCCTCCTGGGAAACACAATTTAAGATAGAAGGTTAGTCGGGGGGAAATTGTGAAGTTAGTGGCCAAATTGTTATTCATCTGGCCAACAATTCTCTGCTTTGCTTATTTCAACTGGACTATGAACAGATTGCAATATTATACAGAAGAGCTCGAACTAGGCCAGTGACTTGAGAGGAAAGGCTGGGAATAATTCAAGAGAGCTTCTGGAATTAGAATCATAAAACAGTGTGAAGAATTGCAGCAGGATTGGTTGGTCATAACTGAAATTTCAAGCTGGGGTAACTAGGTCAAGGGGTGCCTGTCTCCTTATATATTCTAAACACTTTTGGATTATTTGGTTTCAAAAGTTTTCCCTTGAACTTTCCTTATCTTACTGCCTAATTTGCCATATACTGTAAAGAGCCAGAAGGATTTTGAGTATAAGAACTCAATCAACTGGCTAGCAACCTAAAACAGCAATTTTTTGAAAAAAAAATTATTTGCTTTCCAAAATATTTTTTTAAAGCAATGCACAGTCATTGGGTGGGACAGGGGAATCTGTAAAGCTAGGTTTATCTTCATTTGAAACTTTGAGGGAGAAAGTCACTGAAAACCATTCTCTGTCAAAAAGCTCTCCCTCACTATAAAGGTCCTGAAATAACCCTTCAGGTACCCTTTCTACAGGATAAGACACAACAATGTCTTCAACTACTCCTCATGGTCTCAATTTGCAAACCATGAACCCTTTCCACTATTTTCTTTTAAACTAATTCTTATAAATATTATATCACTTTAACTCATACTCATACTTTAGCCACCTGTAGATGAGCAAAAGCAAACTACGTTAGATAATGAGTTTCAGAATTAAGTCACCAGATGAGTGATGTTCTGGAGTTAACTCAAACCAGCTGGCGACAATAAAATGGTGCTCAGAATCCAATAACATCTTGTGAATAAATCAGCCATGATTCAAATACTTATATCAGAAAAACCGACAAATGCTACAATCAAGGTCTTCCCTGACCACCTGTGAAAACCTATTATTAAATCTTTATCAACAAACTACTGTACAGGCCACAAATGTGCAAGAACCTTGTGGCCATTTCTTCCATTTTAGTTAATTGATGACAGAGACCTACAATTGATCTCAGACTTTATTAGACTTTGTCTTGTGATTCTACAAGAAAGTTTTCCAACCTGAAGGCAACAAGTTGCCACTGATGGGTGGGTAGAATTGGCTTCTGATTGAAAACCTCTTTGATATGTTAACCTTTCTACAATTTTTACAAGAAACACTCTTTTGAGATAATGAACATACAGTTCATTTGACATGTTCATTCAATGAACATGTAGTCAGTAGAACATATTAAGGTCCTTATTTCTGATCCAAAGGAAATTTCTCTGTTGCTATCTTTCTAATAGTATTCAAAGTGCTCAATAAATAATTGAATTTAGTAATGAACCCAGTGTCTTCAGCTTAATGCAATCAAGTTTTTTGCCAATTATTTTTTAGATCATCTGATCCTCCTTTAACAACTGCCCTATGATAAACTCATTCCAATACAATGAAAGTTTTCAAGACTATAACCTTGGTTATTTAATGTTACACATATTCTTTACTTTGTGTAAATTAGTCCCATTGGGTCAAAAGATCTCTTGGGAGCACACAACTTTGTCAACTCAAGAACCACATGGCAAGGGAGAGGGTGCTTATCTTTTCTCATGGTCTTATCCTGTATTTTCATTTCTATCCCCAATGTCTTCATTTCTCCTGTAAATCAAATTAGTTACTGGAGAATTATGTGTATTCAGACAAGCAAATATTGGTATGTTACTGGAAGAAAACTGTAGTCTACTGCCATAAAAGTAAAGTAAATCCATATAGGAAAATGCTGTGAAACATAGTGTGCCTTAATTTTATATTTTGTCTTGAGTAATGCTTTACCTGAATTTACAAGATTTAAATTCACAGGGATTTTTTGTTGTTATTTTGTCTTCCGAAGTCTATTTGTGAGAAATATATTTTCTAATGTTTAGCTTTTAAGTATACGGATTTCTAAATTTTTAAATTTTTTACATTCTTAAATTTTTAACTTTTTTTATGTATTTATCGTGTACAACAGATTGTTTTAAAATATGTACACCTTGTGGAATGGATGAATTGAGAGAATTAATATAAACCTCACTTCATACACTAACCATTTTTTGTGGTAAGAACATTTAAAATCTACTAGCAATTTTCAAGGATGCAACATATTGTTGTTAACTATAGTCATCAAACTACAATAGAACTCTTAAATTTATTCCTTCTATCTATTTGAAAGAGAATACAGATGTTTGATGTTCTGCAATTTTATTATTTTGTGTTTTTGTGCACAATTATTTTTGTTTCTTTTGCTCAGTATGAGGCATGCACATTCAATGTGAAGACCCATGTTTCTCTTTAAACATTTAGATAGTTTGCCACTTTTTTCAAATATTGTTTCTCCTTGATTCTCTTTATTTTCTTTATTTGAACTTTAATGGATATGTGTTGAAGTCTATAAATCTATCCTTCTTATCTCTGAATTATTCTTTCATATATGGATGTGTGTGTGTGTGTGTGTGTGCGTGCGTGTGTGTGTGTGTGTGTACATATGTACACATCGTTCCTCAGTGAATGTCTTAGTATAGTCTTTATGCTGCATTTTGGGTGATTTCTTTAGTGAATGACCCATCTACAAACGGTCTATTAAGTGTTTTTTAAGACCATGATGTACCTTCCATTGCTAATATGTCTACTTGATTTTTTTCTGTAGCCACAGATGTATTTCTACAGCCTTTGTTTTAAAATCTTCTCTTGCTCCTTTCATGGATACTGTGGTAGACAAATTCTATATCCCTATCCTGCACATCTACATACCCTAATCTCTGGAATGTGTACATATGTAACTTTACATGGCAAAAGTGATTTCCAGCATGTGACTAAGACAAGGATTTTGAAATGGGGAGATTATGTAGGTAGATATGATGCAATTACAAGAGTCTTATAAAAAGAAGTAGAAATGTAAGAGACAGAGAGCTGATGAGAAAAAAGAAGAGGGTACAGTAATGTGCTTTGAAGATGGAAGAGGTGCCACGATGAAGGAACACAGCAGTCCCTAGAAGCTGGAAAAGGCAAGGCAACAATTCTCCCCTAACACCTCCAAAAGGAAAGCTGCCCTGCCAACAACTTGAATTTAGCCCAGTTTGATGCATGTTGGACTGGTAACCTACCATAAAATAATAAATGTGTGTTGTGTTAAGCTAAGTTCATTGTAATTCGCTATAGCAGCAATAGGAAACTCTTATAATAATATCAATGCTGTGTCTCTATTTTTTGAGGATGCTTAATATATTTAGATCCTTTTTATGTTTTCTGTTTGTTCTATTACATTTGTTTTACCTAGAATACATTCATTTACTTTATTATTTTCCTTTCATCTTGCTCTTTTCATTAGTGACAAAGGTTTTCTGGTTTTACTTTCAACTCTTTCTTGCCTGCCCTATGATCTCTAGTCCTGAACCGTGACTTAGGACTAACCATATCTTAGTCCTGAGCCTTTTTCCTGTGTCAGTGGAACAGGTCGGGCCTTGTAGAAGATCCAGCAGGCAACTTGGCCCAGTCCTGGCTATATGATTATCAGCTTTCATTCTCTTTCCTAAATAAATCTCTTTAGGTAAGCCTTAGTTTCAGACAATGGTCAGCAGCATCACTTTTCTAGCTGGGGAACCAAACCTACTTTCTTGTTTTAAGCATTAAACCTTTTCTGGTTGCTCACCTTGTGAGTGGTCCTTTTACTCCTCAGTACCTCAGAGAAGCCAAGCATATTTCTGCTCATGCATCCTTCCAAATCCAGAGCCTGGTATGCTTCGGACTTTAGCTATGTTTATCATTGCCTTTTCTTCGCAATTTCTGGATCATAGACATGTTCATTTTAAAGCTTTTGGTCATTTAAATGTTCTCTTTATATTCTATATCTTATTTTTCTTCTGGAGCTGAGAGGGGGCTCTCAAACCATAAGCTTATAAAAATTCATAAATAAACATCTTTACAAACATTGGTTGACAAGTTTCATTTTTCAAAAAAACCTTGGTAAGTGGCACAAGAAAATAAGCTTTACATGGCAGCCATGCCAAATAGTTTCCTTTTCCCATGCCAGTGCAGATTAATGTGTAATAGCTTCCTGGAGCACGGTGTAGAGAAAGATTCCAAGGTTACATCTGTTCTCATTGGAAAAGCATGCCATCCTTGGTTAATGAGCCCTGCCATGGGTAGGACAAGCCCCTCACTCACATAATATATTTGCCGTGATGCAAACAGCATGCTGTTGCAACAGTTAGTTTTACTTAAGGTCATGCAACGTAACCAAACCAGTTACATCAGTTTTTAGAAGGGAATTTACTATCAAGATATTAGGAATTCATAAGACCCACAGGAACTGGGGAAACAGTCTTCAGAGGTAACAAGGTAGATTCTCTCCCCAGCACTGCCTTAAGTAGCTTAGTGAGGAGTCACATTGACATTTTGTAGACCAAATCTTACAAAAATGGCTTTGGTGAAAGAGTTATTGTACAAGTCAGTAAACTGCAAGTACAGCCATAGGTGCACTGAGGAGATTCGCATCACAATTTTGAAGCACTTCAAACTGCAGAAGTCAAGGTCAATATTTTTACGCATTTGTTGTGTTCCAGTGCATTCTAAAGAGGATGATCTAAATACTTTTCTTTTGTCCTATTCAACAAATAGTAACAATAAGATGTGAGAACTTTTTCCAACTGAAAGCTCAAGTGTTTGAAAACAAACAAATATGTGGGAATTTGGTACATCCAAAATTATAAGTAGAGCTATAAATACAATACATCTTTTGTGGTCTGTTAGCTTTAATACTTTGCATAGTTGAAAGATACAATTCTGTAGGTGTTGGGGAAAGGATTTGTTTTTTTGTTTGCTTGTTTTTGTTTTTGTTTTTTGAGTTGGAGTCTCACTCTGTTACCCAGACTAGAGTGCATGGCCGCTCCCGGCCACCGCAGCCTCGACCTGCTGGGCTCCAGCGAACCTTCCGCCTCAGCCTTCCAAGCAGCTGGAACTACAGGCGCACGCTACTACGCCTGGCTAATTTTTTGATTTATTGTAGAGATGAGGTCTCGCCAAGTTGCCCAGGAGGGTCTCGAACCCACAGGCTCAGGCAATCCACTCACCTCATCCTCCCAAAGCGCGGGATTACAGACTGAGCCACCGAGCCCCACTAGGATTCGTTTTTTAAAACGTGCCTCCGTTTATATGTGGTTATACCTAAATATCGATAGCTCGTATGTAGTTCAGGTTAAAATACATATCCCAAAAGGGATTAAATAAGCTTAGGCGATACTAAAATTAAAAGTTATGGCTGGGCACGGTAGCTCAAGCCTGTAATCAGTACCCCAGAGAAGCCAAGGTGAGAGGATTGCCTGAGTCCACTGGTTTGAGACCAGCCTGAGAAACATGGTGAGCCCTCATCTCTATAATAAAAAGAAAAAAATTAGCCCAGCATGGTAGCAAATGTCTGTAGTTCCAGCTACTTGGAAGACTGAGGCTGAAGGGTCACCAAAGCCCAGCAGGTTGACACTAGGGTGGCCGTGAGTGTGCCACTGCACTCCATCCTGGGTGATGGAGTGAGACTCCAACTCAAAAAAAAAAAAAAGTTATTTATTCTTAATTCATGAACAGATTTCTTTTATTTACAAAGATTCCCATAGATAAAGCTTACAAAAATGCTATTTCAAAGGAAAAAAAATTCCTTAAATGAAATAAAAATCGATTAAAAAATGTAGCCAAGGTTGAAAATTTACTTAGCAAAAGTTTAATTAGGGTAATATTCCTACCATGAGAAATAATAAAGTTGATTAAAATATATAGCAAAATGTCAATATTCTTTGCATTATTCATAGAATGGCCATGGGAAATTATAATTGTTACTATAAGTAAAGATTTTTAGCAGCCCAGTCAATTCATTTATTGGCAAACTCTACATATTTGCCAGGACCCTTAAAAATGAGTAATACTTACATATACCTTAGATCTAATTTTTAAGTGATGGCATGTGACAGGCCTGTTTCTTATCTTACATATTCTCTTTTCATATTCACTGGTTTACATGGAACATTGATTTGATATCCCTAATTCAAAATAATATGCTTCTCTTTTAGTTCATTTAGTTCAGTATCAAAAGTCTAATCTTAGATTTGTCGTTTACTCTTACACAATACAATTGCTACCACAAAGAAAGCAACCTTGGCTCTCTCCTCTTTCATACACACCCATAGAATGTCTTTTTTACTTTTGCTTCTCAAGGCCGCAAGCACCGAAAGATCCCAATTAAAATACAAGGTTTGACTCTGTTCTCTTCAAGAATCACTGAAGCTAAGATTGTGAAAAGAATGGAGCTTTTAACAAAAATTACTCAGGTCTTAACAAAGACTTCTTTTGAATTTCACAGTTAACTTTTCTTTGCTCCAGCATCATACACCTTGGGAGGGAAATATTATAGTGCAAAATCAATAAATGTGGGCATCATTCGAGCTTGTTTAATATATACATTGTCAAGCTAGTTTAATGCATGCATGTCAATGTGAACAGAATTTCAAACAAAACATCTAAGCAATGATGCATGCAGAAAAGAGCTTTGTCACCTACTGACTTCATAGAAATATGCACAGTATGTTTTCTGTTTCTTGTCTGTTCTTATAGTAGATGTTGAGTTCCATCCCTCCAGACCATCAGCCAAAAAACAAAACAAAACAAAAAATCCCAAAACCAAACAAAACAGGCATATTTTCAAGAGTTAAATGTCAAGAGTTATACATCTAGATCAAGATTAATATAATAATGACTTCATAATGTTGAATTATCAAATTATTTCTTTCTGATAAAATTTTCTTCCTCGCTACCTCCCTCCCTTCCTTCCTTCCTTTCTACCTTCCTTCTTCTTTCTCCCATTTCTTTCTTTCTTTCTTTCTTCCTTTCGTTCTTTCGTTCTTTCTTTCTTTCTTTCCTTCTTTCCTTCCTTCCTTCCTTCCTTCCTTCCTTCCTCTTTTTCTTTCTTTCCTTATCTTCTTCCTTCCCTTCCTCCCTTCCTTCTTTTCTTCCTTTCTTTTTCTTTTATTAGTATTCACACATGCCAAAAGGGAAGGATTGCAACTCTGTGTGGTAACCACTTTGCAGTGACTCTGCTATAAACAGAATTAAGCTGGTCAGAGCTGTGTTCTGACTGTTGTGTCTTTGCTTACTTCTTTACGTCCTTTATAGTAAAAAAAAGTTCAGCATTATTCACCCATAAAAGGTCTAGTACTAATATGAGCAAAATTGCCTGGTATCATTAATTTATGTTGTCTGCACTTTCCTAATTCTCAGTTTTAGTAGCTTTCTAAATTCATACTACTTGCTTCCATTACATTCTAAAACTTTCTTTCCACCAAGAAAAGGTGACTTAATTGAGGGGAAGAAGCAAAGACTAACACTGAACCTTTCTAGCATTATAGTTGTACATGGGCAATCATTAGAAGAAAATTGAAAAAAAATTATGTACAAGATGCATGAGAATGATTTGAACAAAATAGCCCTTAGTACCTTTTGTAATTTTTATTACCACTTATAGATTCATAGAAGTCTAACCTTAGACTTATCACCATTCAGTCATTCACCAGGGCCTTCTCATCAGAAGGACTAGGAAGGTATTTTATATCATTGAATCATTGATACCTTTGGATTACTTGAAGATATTTTTTATGTCTGGGTTTATATCTATTACCTAAACTCCATTTCATTTTATAGTGCCCTAAACCCAAAGGCTACGTTTCTGTAAAAGAAATGTTTGAAGCTGTGCTTACTCATTGTTTCAGTCATGATTGCATGGAAATAATCTCTTCTATCTGAACAGAAAGTGCTAAGCTCCATTTTCTGCTTGGTGATAGCTTTGGAGAAATGACAGGTGTGAGAGCGCAAGGGGGCAATCAGAATCAGAGAATAAATGACCAGCCCAGGAAGACCCAGCAAAATTAAGGATAATGTTGCATTAGTTCCCAGATCTCCTTGCTGTCTTTCCCAATATCTAACTACAAAAACATGTTGTCATGAGAAATAACATGACCTTTAAAATGCACCATGGAAAATTACTTTTAAGATGATTTTTATGCAGTGAAATCTATCTTGTTAAAATTATACAGAAATGGTCAAAAGCCATATCTAAACCAAACAAGTATAACAGAATGGAATGTAAGTAAAACATCCACATCATTGACATCATCTTGATAAAGTACATGTTCTGGATGGCAGCCAGAATTTTTTAATGCTCATGCAGGTGCTGTCTGTGTCCAACATATATTTTCCTCTCGCATGACTGCAAGGATGTCTTCTTATATTTGTCCAATGCAAACTTTTTCCTACTATTTGCCAAAACAACATAAATAGCTCATCATAGCAGGAGCAAGCAAGCAAAATTTTGGGATTTAATTAGTCAAAATACAAAAGTTTCACATCTATTAATAGAATTTATAAAGCAAGAAGGGCAATTTGAAAATGTCACAGTACACAGTAACAAAGAAATTAAGCTTGAGGCAGAGAATAATGAAGAATGTTGTGAGAAGAGAATGAGAAGACAAGGGTTCATCGGTTTTTGGTGATATTAATTGGGGCATTTACTCATGATCATCTTAATACTCATGACCATGAGCACCTATGTGGGGCATTGGACAGCAGTCACACAGATGCAGATTTGGGGCCCACAAGAGAGTTTTTCAGCTCCTCCTAAAAAAGGAAAGTGTGCATCCATCACAGAGTGAAAATAAAAAAAGTCTAGTGCTCACCCAACATAGGAAAACATATTTTTAGCAGAAAAATCACCATGGTCAGTCTCTATTCGTTGAGGAAAAATTAGAATACCAAAATTTAGGTAATATCAAGGCTGGTAGCTACAGCACTGGCTTAATATCAAACCTGTTTGGGGTATATTATTTAGAAGTTCCATTCCAATTGAACCATCATATTTCACAGAATGTTGATTTATATTTATCCATGTCTACCTACATATACTGTTTGAGTTAATCCATAACAAGAGTCCAACAACCCAGAAACATAACTGTATTTCCCCTGCTGAAGCACACTTGGATATTTTTTGCAGTTTCTTTTCCAAGTTCTTGTCAATACCCATTTTCCAAGAGTGAATGTTTCCCTCAGAAACAATGATAGCTATCATAATATCCTCTGAGGTACTTCATTTAGGATGAGATATGTAATGCTGTTATACAAGAACTACTATAGTATCTAAAATTTTTCCAAACAGAAAGCCAATTTAGCACTCATTTCAATCCAGACTGGTTACTCTCCTTCACAGAGCATGTAAAATGTTATTTTTCACACAGACACACACATCCATCCCACTGCACACTTGCCCTATAGCAATTACACCTTACTGAAAGAAGCAAAGTTGGCAAAAGCATTATAAGACTTGGGTAGAAAGTTTGAATATTTGAATATTTTACAATGGATAAAAAAGCAAGACTTTCTGAAAATAATAATATTAATTCTAACACAAAGAAGAGATGAATCCCATGCAAGACGGTATAGCGTAAGAACAACAAAGGATCCATAGAAAAGGTCTGAAAAACCTAAATGGTGTAAGAACATACTATGCCCTGGTTGAGGAATTTCACCAGTCTGTTGAGGAGGATGAACTGAACGTAAGTTTAGAAAACACTGTATGTCATATAAATTGAATATGCAAGCATAAACAAAATATTAAAATTACTGAGACTCATATTGCATAATATTGATTAAGTATTCCTAAAGTTATTTTTGTATGATCTATATAAAAGTATTTAATAAGGAAATGCTTTGTTATTGTTACATATGAATGCCCAGACTTTATAGAACACAAAATGTAGACAAAAATCATATTAGTGATATCTCTTATAGAAATTTCCCTAAGCATGGTCTTTATCTAAGTGTTCCTCAAAATAATGTTTCAGATAGTTCCTGTTCATTTATTTCATTACAGATGAATTATTAATAGCTCCTCCTTTTACTCCCAATTTTTTCCTAGTTTGAAAGATAAAGTGTACAGGAACCACACTTAGAGTCAAATGTCGTCATGGTGTCTATGTTTTACGTTGAGGACACAGAGGGCTAACTCTGGCTTGAAAACTTAAAGTAGGTAAATACTTACCTGGAAATATTGTTAAAATATAGATTATTGAGACACAACCCCAGAAATGGTTATATAAAAAGTTTGGAAAAAGAGGATTCTAGAAAAATGGTAGAGGAGGTAACATCAAAAATTTTCCCATAGGGGAAAAAAATGGCGATGGCAGAATATTTCTGATGTAACTATTTTGGAATTCTGGAGTCTATTGAAAGCAAATTCCAGGGAATGATTTGGTATTGCAACTACCAGGGGACAGCCAAGAGTGTAAATTGTGGTTAATTTTGATCAATTTCAGGTTTTAGCACAATAGCAGCTATTCATACCTCACCTGCTATTCATAGCAGGCAGCAGTGTACTTCTTCCTGGATCAGCTACCACACAGATTACAGAAGCTAGGGTGGGCAAATAACAGCCCTCCTTCCCAAATATTAGAGCTCTGTGCTCTGATCACTAATGCTTCTGATTACAGGGTGCACATAAAGAGGCAGTGCCATTGTTATTGCATCTCCTCCTTTATTTTAAATCCCTCACCCCTAGTTGAAGTAGCTTCCAGAGTATGTGAAGAGGTGGGGCTTCATATTTTCTTCTTTCACTTTTCTCTTTTTCCTTTTTTGGGAGCAAGTCATTAAAGATGAGGACAATTATAATCATCTATATATATGTATATATGGGTGACATTAGAAAATCACCTTACATACATAGTGGAAAGATGTAAGACCGGAAAAACCCAAGAAGACAGTACATTTACATTTCAGGCTAATCCTTGTCTCAGAGGCAGTCTACAGGAATTTTTTTTTTAAAAAAAGCAGAAACAAAGACAGCAAACCCTGGGAAAGGGGAAGAATCTTATTGTTAGAGTTAACATATTATTAAATTCAAATCTCCAGTTTTGAAGTGTAGATCACAGGCATACAAATTGCTCAATGAAAAATACTGTCAACCAACAATACCACAACCAGCAAAACGGTTATCCAAAAGTGAGGGAGAAATTAAAACATTCCAGTTAAACAAAAGCTGAGGGAGTTTATTGCCAGTAGGCCTTCCCTAGAAGTGCTCGAGGGAGTTATTTGGAATGAAATGAAAGGATACTAGACAATAATGCAAAGTTATAAAAAAAAATTAAGATCTCAATAAAAATAAATGCATAGGCAATTTAAAAATTTGTATTATTCTAAAAACTCAAAACTTTACTTTCTGTTTTCTATATGATTTAAGATACTAAAATGTTAAAACAATTATTAGCCTAAAAGCTAGTATTGTAACTTTTCTTTGTAAGTCCACACTTTGTTTTCTAGATTATTTAAGAGATGGATGCATCCAAAAATTATTAGTTTATGTTTTGGACATGCAATTTCTAAAGATAAAATTTAATAGCATAGACAACTGAAAGGGGGGGGATGGAACTGTAAAATAAAAAAAAAGTTTTTGCATATTTCTAAAATTAAGCTGGCACAAATTCAAATTAAAATGTTATAACTTTAGCACTTTAAATATAACCACCATTGTAGACACAAGTAAAAAAGAAAAAAAATCAAAAAAAAAAAAAAAGAAATGAGAATAGTTGAAATGTTTTACTAAAAATTCAGCTACAGCTCAGGAGTTCAAGACCCACCTGGGCAACTTGGTGAGACCTTGAGTGAGATTCCAACTCAAAATAAATAAATAAATAAATAAATTCAGTTCATCAACCGAACGCAAAAGAAGACAGTAATGCAGAAAATAAGGTTCAAACAACCTATAAGAGATATTTTTTAAAATAGCAAAATCACTTACTTATCAGCTATCACTTTAAGTGTAAATTGATTGAGTCACCAATCAAAAGACAGAGGTACATAGAATGGACTTTTACAAATGATGAATGTC
>CAUYQG010164371.1:0-14934 GCA_963574415.1 Tarsius wallacei
GAAGTATAACATAATTTCATGGAGTATAAGAGATTATAAGGAAGAATCAGTAATACATCTTGATAGGATGGAAGAATCAGGATAATCATGGTCATATTTTTATGAGATAATAGTGTGACATGCAAGAGTACTTCCAGCTGGCAGTGAAGGCCTTCCAATAATGACAGTCTATAGTTTTAGACACTTGGGATTAGTGAGAAAGACAAGGACATGTTGTTTAAGACAGGTGAGATGTGTCATGGATAGGAAATTTAAAACTATATATAAGTAGTTGACATGGTAAATAATGCGGCTTGTAAAATTTGCAGGGATTTTGCAAGATCTTGCTGTGAAAATCTTGTGTCTTATGTTCTAATGTAATCAGCATCATTTTCAGATTGCTATGTAACTTTTCTTACTAAGCTGAAGCTGCTAAATTGTGGTTCACAACAAGTTTTTGGTTTCTATTAATTTCCTATTCTGATTTCCAAGTTGTATTTTAAGATTCTCTGAGTAATAACTAAATCTGTCATCAAGGGCTGTTTTGAAAACACATGGAGCAAAAAAGACTATCATGGGTCTCTCAAATGTAATACCACAACTGCCTAAAACTGAACAAGTAGGGATCACCTTCCTACACGCCATGTAGATGTAAAAATTCCTCATTAGTCAAATGAAATACATTATGTTTTCAGAAATATTCAAAACTGCATTTAGTTAATGAGTTAATTTAAGTAAACATTTTTCAAAAGCAATATAAATTGTTCGTTGTCAGCTTGATTTACACTCCAATGTAATAATATTGTTTTCAACATACAGTTTGTCATTCTTTGAGTCATATCGTATTGTAATTTAAAGAGTAGCTTATACTTTTAGTTTCTCAAGCATCCATCATAGAAAAAGCATCCAAACACACACAGACAAATAAATTCAGGATTTTTATAACTCAGAAAGATCAAAATTTGACCTTCAGCCAGCAGGTGGAGAAGTTGATTCATAGTGCTATTAAAAGTCTCTTTGTTATTTGCAGAAGCATAGAGTACAATTGCTGCTGATTCAGGTATTTGAGGATTGTTTTCATGGTTATTTTCTGGCTGCTCTGCAAAAAACAGCTCCTCGGGTTCTCTCTGGCATCACCCAAGGGACCAGTATTGTTTCCTAGAGAGCTACCCAGTACAATCATTATATGCTTTGTTGATAGGCACATTTTTTCTTACTGTCTATTCTATTTTCAAACAAGCTGAGAATGTTTCTTTTCTTCATAAATTATTGCTTAAAGTTTGTGCAGTATAACTTTTTTAGGAACCAAAAAATGTTTTTGACTAAAGGCACTGAGTGATGGAGTTGGCACCTCTTAGAGCAGGATGAAAATAAAAGTTCCTAGTAGGCTAAGCTGGCGTTCTAAAAAAAAACCACACACACACATTATGTACTTCACATATTCTTTCAGAATTTATGTGCACCCACGCCCACCAGGGATGAGCTCATAAATAAAGAAGTCAATCGAACAAATTGCTTTGAACAAATTCCACGGCCAAACCCATGATCATTTGTTTAGTGCATTGACAGTTATTCTATATCTTAGGAGATACTAAGAATCCTGGACAGTTTGCATGACTGGCTTTTGTTCCCTTATGCTGGCATTTTGTTTGTCAAAATGTTCATGTTTAGAAACCTAAATTTGCATAAAAAAGCAAATACATGAAAATGCAAGAAAATTGCATAGGGTTGTAGCTAAACTTTGTATTCACAAAAGTGAGTTGACATTTTAGTGAAGTTGATAATAACAAGCAAATATTAAGCTAATGATCAAAATTTGAAATACAGAATATGGGTGCTACAATAAAATGCATTTTCTGCAAACCAAGTGATAATATGAAAATACATGTCCTGTATTAGGGATGTTAACATAGTTATTATCTGTAGCTTTGTTTAGACAGTTCATTTCAACAATTCTTATTGTCTAAAAATACATGCTTAATTTTGCAATATTTAAATGTATCTCAAAACCCTATGTAAGCAAAACCCGAGATTATTTTTGTGGAAATGGGTTGTAGCTAATATGTGCTTACCTACTAAAATATAGCTTCACTTTTACTTTCTTTTTTTATTTTTTCTTGAGTTGGAGTCTCACTCTGTCGCCTCGACTGGAGTGCAGTGGCCGCTCCCGGCCACTCAGCCTCAACCTGCTGGGCTCCGGTGATCCTTCCGCCTCCGCCTTCCAAGTGGCTGGAACTACAGGCACGCGCTACCACACCCAGCTAGTTTTTTGATGTATTGTAGAGATGAGGTCTCGCCAAGTTGCCCAGGCGGGTCTCGAACCCGCGGGCTCAGGCAATCCACTCACCTCAGCCTCCCAAAGCATGGGATTATAGGCGGAGCAACCGAGCCCGGCTCACTTTTACTTTCTATTGCTTGGTTGAATCCCAAATTATTTTGACATATTATTAATAGAGTTTTGTTCAACAGATGTTTATTGAGAGCCCATCATGTGTCAGCAGTAAATAAAAAAGCCACATGGGATTTCCACCTTCAATGAACTTACATTCTAGTAGAAAAGACAATAGACACATATAAATACATGTGTATCATTACAGATTTTAATTACAGGAGATATAATACAGTGATAAAGCAGCTGTGCGAAACAGTCTCAGGGTATTATTAAAATAAGAAAGAGTGACTTCTGAACAATGCATTCACCACAGTGCCACTTGAGAAATATTTGTGAAGAAAACTAAAAGATGTATATAGTTCCTATGTAAATTCACAAACATATATAGACTTTGTCAAATGAAGAAAATGGATACATATTCAACAGAAGTGTGGGAATCCGTGAAAATAAAGTAAATGGTTTATAGGTGATTTTTTCTTTTTATTGCCATTTCTTGTTTCTTTTTTTCTTTTCTTTTGCTTTTCTATAGTTCACACATCTTAAACTGACACATTTTTAAAGTTTTATGTTGTAAAAATCATCATTGCCATAAAAAAAGCAAACACATTGATTGACTTGGAGTAGATAAAAGGTACTGTTGAAAGGTGGCAGAATATGTCCCCCCAAATATTCCACTTTGGCATAAGGGTTATTTTGAGCTAAAGACACTTGAAAAATACAGACGTAGAAGGGCATTCTATTCTTCCCTTTTCTTCCTGAAAACAGGAGATAAAAACTCCCATGAGAAAGCTGCCCTTCCTGTGCCAGGAGAAAAAAAACATTCTTCAACCAAGAGTCATTACTAAGAGGAATTCTGTGCAAACAGACCTTGTTAAAACCACTCTTATCTTCCTTTAGCCTACTCCATATAATTTAGTTACTTTCCCACCATTGCCTCTCTTTGTTCAACCTAATATAAAAACATTTGGAATTTGTTTTTTCTTTTTGTCATGATGAGAACTTTAGTGCCACATAAAACTTCTACTAGTTTTGCATGCTTTTCTCCTGTTAAACGACTTTATGTCAATTTAATTTTCAGGCTCAGTCGAGACCCTTAAAAGGGGAAAGAGTTTGTCTCACCTACAGTATCATCCCATTTAGTTATGGAAATGCTGCTCATATTAAGATCTAAGAAACAAAATATTTTTAACAGAAAGGCAGAAATAATAAATGTTTTTATCTTTCTTTGTGAATCTAGATGGATAATAGTAAAAAAAAAAGGTAATGTTTTAAAGAATGATTGAGACAGAAATATAAGAAGATAGAGAAACTAGATTCAGAAACATTCATGTCATATACACTAAAAAATACAAGTATTTTCATGAGAGCTAAATCCACTCAAGAAACGTCTCGTGGAATATTAGAGTTCCATTAAACATAAATTGGAAATTGCACACCTAGTTCATATAGGAAATGGGAATTTCACTGTATATAATTTGCATCATAGGTACCTATAAGGATATATGTATTTATAAAACAACTAAGGGGTTATCTCTAGAGGGAAAATAATGCTCAACAAAGCTTTGGGATTATAAAATTTTAGACATTAAGATGAATTGTTTTTAAGATGGGAAAGACAGTACAAAAGGAAAACGCTGTATTGGGATTTGGAGAAGATCAAATGTTAGTCCTGACTTTTACACTAATGTCATTTTAGCAGATCGTTTAACTTCATGACACTTCTGAATATTCACCCACTAAATGAAAGACTTAACAAGATGACCCTAGCTCCCTTCCAAGTGAAATTCTATGAAGATATGATTTTATCATGTAACTATGTCAACCTGGGAGAAGTACTCCAAATTCTTCCTGAATTTTGAGATCCAATTTTTATTTCCTGGAATTTTAAAGATTGCAGGATAAAATAGATATAATATAATCCACCCCTATTTTATGGATGGGACACTGTTGCTCAGATACACTGAGTAACTTAACCAAGTTTTCAGGGTTACTCAGTGGTAGAAACTAAACAGGAACATAACTGAGCAAATGATTGGTGGGTAAAGTTAATAGAATTCTACTATGGGGATAACTAAAACCAGATGCATAGTTTTGTTATTTATTTCTTCCCATTTACATCAAACTTTGATTTAAGACAGAGTGCTTCTAGCAAGAAACTCACTTCATTGTTTTTGTTTTTTATAGAGACAAGATCTTGTTATGTGGCCTAGGCTGGTCACAAACGCTTGGGCTCAAGCATACAGGTGTGAGTCACCATGCCCAGATTTGAACTCACTTTAGAAATCTTATAATGCAAATAATATTCAACAAAAACAAGAAGTTTCTCTTAATTACTGTGGAAGAAGTGGAACTCCAGCTTGTATTTCCCTCAAGTCACAGGAGAAATAGCAGACCTCCTAGAGTCATAAGAAATCATGTGCGAGTGAGAACCAAAAGAATAATGCAAAGTTGGAGGTTGGGCAGAGGTGGTTTGGTTATGACCATACCATAGAAAGGCTCAATCCTCAACCTTGGGCATATAGAGATCCTAGAAAAACGAACCATGGGGGAAGATAAGATAAAACTGATACTGCACTTGAAGATATGACTTACTATGAAAAAATATGTCGTCTAAAAAAGTATTGGTTGTAAAAATAAGACAGTTCTCAGAAACAAAAAAAGAAGCTAAAATACTAGATATGACCATTATGAATGAGAGCAGTCAGTAATACCCACAACCAACATGGTTTAACGTTTTACATTTTGAGTTAGCAGGTAAAAATATCTATTTCTTTAAATTTTCTCGATACACATTGCATACAATAGTAGGCATTGCAATAATATAATTAAAAATTCAACTTTTTTTGTATAGTGCAAAAAAAAAGGGAGGAAAACCACAAACATGAGAAAGGCACAAATGAAGGAAAAGAGGAAACAATGGTGGGAGTGTACTATGGAAATTAGTGAAAATGAGTCAAAAGACAAATAGATTAAATAAATAACATTTAAAAATCCAGATATTTAAGTGTAACAAAATTAAAGTTTTCTTTTAAAAGAAATAGGCTAATTAAAAAAATTTCTTGTATAAACACAAAATTCATCCACAGTTTATAAAAGATATTTATAAACTGAGTAATTTAAAATTACTCAGAAAACGTGAAAGAAAAAAATAAAAATATGTATACTAACAACAATCACTAATCAACCATTGAGCATATTTGGGTACCCTCCAAAAGCATCCTAAGTATAGAGACTTGGCTTATTTTCTTGTTGTTTCTTCAGGACCCGGCACAAAGTAAACAGCCAATAAATATTGCCAAATGAATTGATAGGTATATATTTATATATTACATATTAAATGTATAAGTATCTGGATTGGCTGTGTACACAGGAGGAAAATAAAACTCTCCTTAATAGTCAGTGTCTTTTTTATTAATATATATCAAAATCCACCAGGTATGATGGCTCAAACCTATAATCCTAATACTCTGGGAGGCCAAAGCAGGAGGATTGCTTGAGCCCAGGAGTTTGAGACCAGCCTGGGTAACATAGCAAGACTTTGTTGCAAAAAAAAAAGTTAGCTGGGCATGCTGGTGTGCACCCATTGTTCTAGCTACTTGGGAGGCTGAGGCAGAAGGGTCACCTAAGCCCAGGAGATCAAGGCCTTAGTGAGCTGTGATCATGCCACTCCTCCTCCAATCTAGGTGACAGAGTGAGACCCCTGACTCAAAAAAAAAAAAATAAAAAATAAAAATAAATTGATATCAAAATGCAGTATTCTAAGTAAACCTATTCTTTCTCTATTCACATAATTACTACAAGGAGTAGTAAAGAATATGAACTCATTGTAACCTCTTTTATCATGTTCTCTAACACATTAGTTTAGAATTCTAGAAATGCAAGCAGAATTTGTCTTTCAAAAGTCTTACTCATCTGTATGAGCAATGCAAGAGATGTTTGGAAAATCATGTCCCTGAAATAGTTCACCAGACAAGTTATCTTCAAGGGAGTTTTAATTCTGGTATACTTTAGCATCAACTGTGTAATTCAGATTCCAATTGAACATAAAAGGAGTTAAAATTTATGTTCAATGGGCCAGTGACCACAGACGCACCACAGAGCTATGCTAGAAGAGCTGATGAAATATTTGATGTTTTATAATTAGGCTCTGGTTGTAACATGCTGATTGCAATCAAGTGCAATATGGTGGAGGAAGCAGTGACTTTTATGTTTATTCAATTCTTTATCATTACGATGACACGCATGTAGAACTTGGCAAGTTCAGAAAGTCTGAATGTTTAAGTATTGCACAGAACTTCACATTACAACAGCCTGACGCGTGCTCAACGATCTTACGTGCTTAAGTTGCTCCTCGTTCTCCAAGATATTTTGTATTGTGTATTTATATGTTTTATTAAAGTAATCATGCCTTTCATACGGCATATATATATAAATTACTTCTTATTACAATATTTTTTTTTATAATTTAGCACATGAACAGAGCAAATAACAGTATACCAGTGACCGCAGAAAAATCTCTCTCTAGATTTTCTGAAGACTATCCCTCTAGTTTTTCTGAGGAATAAATCTAGGAAATGTGTCACTAGAATTCATAAAATAACATGATTTTTTTCCCATTTACACAGATTCTTTCAGCAAATCGATGATGTTTTATTTTTCACAGCTTTGCTTTTTCATTCTGCCTTTATTACAGGAGAGAGTGTGTGTGTGTGTGTGTGGTGTGGGGGTGGGTATGTATGTGTGTGTGCACGTGTGCCTGTGTCTGTGTTCATGTCATTAGTCCTATCAGTCACAGTTTATTCTCAGTTATCAGACAGAAGTGTTAAACATCAAGTTATTACTTCTTTGCTATGAACTTCATGTCACAATGTCTCTATTCACACATTTTGGCTTCATTTGCTTTGTTTAAGCCATGTTTTTTATTTTTTTTATTTTTATTTTTTCAGTTTCAACTGACATCTGATTAGCTCTAGGGCTTCAATTCTGCCATCCATTTTTGTTTTCCTTTTATATTGGCAGGTTTAAAAACTATTTTAACAAAACAATTTTTGAAATTTTCAAAAAGTTTAATGCATTAAAGATTAATCAAAAAATTTTTTATATAAGATTCACTTGAGTGCCTGGTTCAAATTGCAGTCCAGAAAAATCTGTCAGGTTGCCACTATAGTCTAGAAATACATCAGAAATTCTAAAAGCTAGTATCTATTAAAAAAAAAAAAGATTAGTCAATCTATATCTGTTCAAAGATAGTTGCTTATTTTTTACTTCTATTTACTTGTCTTACACTAATTATTCATTCTATGCTTAAGATAATCAATTTCTTTAAAATAAAATATGAATCAAGCTAAGCTTTTCTCTGAATTTGTACAAGTACCATCTGACAAGTGATGAGTTGTAAGCACAGAATGTATATCAAACTGTATTCTAAATGTTATTTTTGTCTTTTGCCTGCCTTCCTTAACAGATTGAGACAGTCTTGAGAGAAGCAGGTTGTGTATAATTTATTTCTCTTTCCCAGCAACTAATAGACGTCTTGCTTCAAATTGATGGAAAAGTCTGAGAACCGGGATGTGTGTTTTTGCTGACACTTGAACACTTACCACCCAGACACACTGGAAATGCTTTTCTGCTCTCCCTGGTATTTTCACCCACATCCTGTCTCAGCTATGAGGCGTCAATGGAACACTCTCTGAAGTTGTTTGTCTTTGGTTCCCTAAAGCTAATTTAATTTGCCTAAGGGGTGATGGTTAATCAAATTAAAATTATGAATAGGTTAGTAATAAATGGAACAGAATTAATATAGAAACCAGGGGCACTTGCTTCAACTTTATCCTTCCATAGCATAAAAAGGAGGTAGCTGGATTTCTTTATACTCTTGGTAATAACTTAGAATACTTATACATTTTTTTTGTGTTGTTACACGCCACACCCCAAAAGTGAAGAGCAATTGGAGACCCAAACTTCACCTGCACATACATTACTTATGTACCCTATCTTTATAGTAAATAAAAAACAACTTATCCATTACTTTTCACTATTAGCCCTTTGTTTCTTCTTTGAATCCTGAGTGTCAATGATCCTTAACAGAAAACAAATTAACTTCCTCTTGCTAAAGAAACTTCTTTCAATTAGGCTTTAACCTCTTATGGTCTTTTCTCTCGATTCAATTTCTTACTCTTACCTTCTAAATATTCAGCCCAGTGAATAAATATAAAATTTGAGGGCAAGTTATTCTCGATGCAGAATTAACGAGTTAATGAGACTAGCACGCAGTTGGGAGTATACATTCCAGACGCAGTTTTTCTGGACTTGAAATCCTACACCTGCAACTTACTAGTAGTGATCTTGAGAAAATTATTTAACCTCTCTCAGGTTCAGTTTTCTTACATGAAAAATGAAGAAAACAGTAATACTACATCATAAGGTTGCATGAGGATTAAATGAGTTGCTATTTATTAATCATTAGAAAAATGACCGACAGAGTAAATGCTATATAAGCGTCTGTTACATAAAAATATCAAGACTTTAAACTAATAGAGTTCCTGTTATTATCTGTAATAATAATTTAATAGTATACTAAATTTCTGAGTATCTGATGAAAATGCCATACATCTGTTCTCCAAAGTACCATAGTTTATAAACTCATTTTTTGGTTGTTGAATGTAGCCTACAGGTAAAACTTGACCTTGTGGATGACACCTATTCCTGCAGCATGCCACTGCTGAAAGGTTAGATAATTTTAAATATGAAAATAGTCAAGGATACAAAAAATATAATAAATGTTACTGATAATGTGGCATCACAAATGGGTATAAGGCTTGCTGGGTTTATGAGTGAAGAAATACATGCTAAACATCTCAGAGTACAGGCAGTAGGACTAACACGCTATTCTCAGAGTTTATTGTTTTGGTATAAAGTACAATTAATTATAACAAAAAGACCTGCTAAAGCAATGATAATAAGCACCTGTTGAACACCGAATATGTGTAGTGCCAGATGCAAAAAAATTTCAGAAAAGTCAACATAGACGAACAGAATCAACATAGTAAAGAAATACAATGTTTTTGAGTAATCAGGATGACAACGAAATGGCTTTAAAAAATTGAGTCTTGGAAATGGTTTTTGAAAAAAACGAGTGGAAATATATTTGTGGAGAGAACAAGGTAGTTGCTTCCCATGAGGAGGACACAATCCAGTTCTAAGAGAACAGAATTTAATCCTTTGAAGGAATATACTTACTAAAATTTTAAAATTTGCCTGGAAGGTACAAACATGGTGGAAGAAAGCAGTGGTCCAGACTGTCCAAGTCTCTGTACCCTTGACAACATCACGTAAGAACAACTATTGACTAGACTGGGGATTGTGATTGTATCAACTGCATCTAAACATCACTAAGGTTGTATGAGGATAACAGACGGGCTTGGGGTGTGGCATTTTGCTCCCTCTCTCCTCGCCCAGCTTAGCTATCATTTTATCTCTGAACTAAATGGTTTAAGCCTTGGGTTTTTCAATAATTCTCTTGAAATTCTAAAGTTCTGTAAACACCTACTTGTTTGCCAAGTTATTATAAGATATTTACATTTAAAAGACCTATGTATTTCTTGAAATTTTATTTTTTCCTCAGTCAATATAAAAGTATTTTAAATATACTTTTCCTCTTAAAAGGAAGCTCTTTAAAGTCCTCAAGAGCATAAACAGTGAGGAATCACTAAACTAAAAATAAAATTTAAATTACCATAGCCCGTAAGATCCTTTGGGACCTAGCCCCAGTATGCCTGTCCAGACATTATATGCCCTTCTCCATCTGCTTAAAAAGGTTTGGGCAAACTGACCTTTCTAAATTCCTAAAACACATCAAGCTAGTTCCCACTAAACAGTATTTAATTTTTCTGTTCCTTTTGTCTGCCATATTTACCTAGCCCATTGCTAATTTTAATATTTACTCATCTATCTCTTCCTTCATACACAAAATAAATTTATTTTTTAGCATATGATTAGAGGAATACTATGGTTCTGAGAATTTCATAGAATCACTTTAGTAGACAATGAAATGATTCTTTACATTTTCCTATTACAGATAATTAGAGGCATCTTAGAAATTTAGTATAAAATAACACAGAGTAACCAGAAATAAAAATAATAATTAAAAATGGAAGACATCAATCTAAATTAAATAATACAATCAGAAACTAAATTTGACTCTGAGAAAAAAAAGAAAAAAATGAAAATGAAGCAAAGTATCAGACTAATGAACCTTGATAAAATGAAATGCAAACTGACAGGAATGCAAAATGGAATAACGTAGTAACACATAGCACCCAAAATACCAAGTATGATAAAAGCATTCAGAGACTGATTTGAATATTCCTGTGGGCCTTTGTAATTCATAATAATCTGTATAGTCTATCAGTTAGCTTTCATTTTACAAATCAAATATAAAGAGAGCTGAATTGAAAAAGTTAGAACTTTTTTCAGCCAATCATAATTCAGTTCATTCAGGAAGCTTCAGAACGGTTTGTGCTGCTAAAGCAGATATTCCCAAATGCTTTTAGAACCTATTTCATCAACATAATATTGCAAAATATGTAATCATCTTTATCAGGACTCTGCAGCAGCTCAGAGGCTCATGGCAACACCCCCAAATTGCAGCAGGTTGGCTTTTTCCCAGTTGCCAAGGCTCTCAGTAATCACGACTCCGTACAAAATGCAGCTGCCTTACTATTTGGTAGCCTAAAGAAAAATAATTTCAGCCTTTGTGGAATCATTGGGTTTTCTATTCTATGGCATCATGATTTCAGCAACCAGATTTTTTCATAACTTGCACCTGCCTCTTTGCTTTTGCAGTTGTGCAAAGTTATAATCAATCAAATGAGTAGATTCTCATGAAACCATGGGAAAAATGGGGAGAAAGAGCATACATGTCTGACGATACATTTACTCAGTTGTGGTTTCTTACCTACCTTTTATCTGTCTGCCTGTAGTTTTTGTTTTTTTGTTGTTGTTCCTGTTGTTTTGTTCTTTGCCAAATTTGCCAAATTTGTTCTTTGATAAATCTTTTACTAACATGGCTACCATAAGTCTTTCATTCTATGGATCCTCTACCTTCAGGTCCATTGAATTTTGTTCTCATTTCTTCCCTAAATCTAGGTCATTTTATATGGTTTAGGCAATATACCTGCAAAGAAACTTTTAGTGAACTTGATGGTCAACCGATATGAGGAAGAAACTATTACCAGATTCCAATCTACTATATCTTTGTGAGATTAAGTTTATATACAATCTTGTTGATAATATTCTTAAATAAAATTTCCCCTTCATTTTAGTATACAGTGTACTACATAACGTCAACATAGAATTAAAAATATTAAAATTACTTTTCTTCTCTCAGTCAGTATCTTCCTTTTACAAAGTTATGGAGAAGAAAATATAAAAACAATCACAGATGATTTAAGAAGTCACTATTCCTAATACATACCAATAATAAAAAAATAACATATAGTGATGATATGCATGAATTATTCCTTGCTAGTTTAGTTATCCCGGCTTCTGATCCTACAAGCTCTCTGTGAATGTGAGATCTAAATAGCTCAAATGACGACTTCAGCTTACACATTTGTAGTAAATGTTCATGCCCATTAAGAAGAAGTACATAACAGTTAGTCAAACTAGAAAGAAAATAAAGATAATTCCATGGCTAGTAGGAAAGGTAGAAATAAGTATACTTTGTGTTTCAGGATTAATCATTTACTTTTAATTGCTTTGAGGTCTTTGTTGTTTCACATACTATAAGCTGTAGCTTGGCTCTTCATAAGTGATGTTTTCAGTAAATATTTTATTAAGTGGAAATGACTAAAACTATTATGAAAATGATTTTAATTATTCTATAGTCATTTACTTTGTACAATCTATGTATATGGAACTGTGCATAATTATATGCAAGTATTCGATATGATCGTAATATGTATATCTATAATTATTAAATAGCTTCATATGTAAAATAAACTAAATTAACATTTTCAATATTTAAATAGGCATATTACCACAAAATCTGATGTCATGAAGCTGAAACTTTGGGGAACAAACACATTTTAACCACTTTCCAACCCTTAGATCACTTTCAAGGTCATGGAGGAAAACAAATACTACATTATGAGAATTATGAGATTGAGATGAAAGGGAATTATTGAGTCTATATAGGCCAGACTCTATTTTTTTGCATATAAGAAGACAGTTGCCCAAGGTTGTTTACAAAAACTGAACAGAGTTGTATAGCCAGTAAGTGACTTATATGTAAAAATAAAAGAAGAAAAACAAATAACTCACATTTATTTTTTTCTTTTATCAGTGGAAGGCATTTTTCAATGTGATCTAGACTTGGACCAATTTTACAAAGTCCCATACCTGCTCTGAAATGTCAAATATTTTCAGATTAACAACTTAGAGGTAAGATAAAGTCTATCGACTTCAATGATACAAAATTTGTTTGAATTATAAAAGTGCGAAACTAAACTATGAAATATTTCTCTCATATACACTGTTCAATGACATGTCATTCCTCTGAAACCTCTGCCTGAGTCTGAATTTAGAACACATAACTAAGGCTTAGGAAGGCAAATTTTCTCCTAATTAAAAACAAGGACTAGACTTTGGGAGGCTCTCAACCCATTTGAAGTTGCTTTATTATTTTTAAAACAGAAATTGGCATATCTGTCTTTTAAATTTCTTTTGAGAAACACATTAATTAATGTCTTAAACTCATATAATTAAAACTAGTGTTTCAACTTCCCAAATGCATGTACTCTGAGTGAGGAAGGAGTGTGATGGTCTGGATGTGTCTGTGGGTGCATGAGTGTGTATGAGTGAGAGAAATGAGATAAAGTATTTCTTTTAACCCATAAGATTTATGTAAGAATTTTTAATGTTTTAACATGTGTCAAATGTAAAAATATGTATTTATTTGTGAATATTCACCCAGGAATTAAAACATTGAATTGTCTCAGTCACTTTTCATTTGTCAATTTTCTAAGCATCTAATCATTCAATTAGCTCTTCATTTGAACTGACTTTTATGTGGTCCAACTACCACAAATGCAGAGAAACTTAATTGCTATACACTTGGCTTCCTTACCTACAATTATAATAATTACCTACCTATTCTTTTAAACACATGTTCAAAACCTTTGATACCTCACCAAAAGCCTTGGGGAGGTACGCAGATAGATTTTCATGACTGTTCAAATCAAGTTCCAATTAATCATTCTAGTCTTAACAAAAACAAAATCTATGTTTTATATATATATGTTTTATTTATATAATGGAGAAGGATACTCTATCTACCTGTCCATATATTGTTGATCTTCTCAACAACCCCATAAGGGAGATAATGTTAATAACTCTATTTCTTATATAAGGAAACTGACACCTAGAAAGATTAGATGCATCTTACAAGGTCACAAAGTAAAATACCAAGATCAGAAATCGGTTTGTCTTGATCAGGAGGCCATTTTGTTTTATCACCAAATTACCCACCTGGGAACTCTCCTGAATAGATAATATTTTTATCCTCATTTTCATGTATTCTTCTACACTGCCTCTAAATTGCCATCTCTTCTTCATTGACTGTACATTTCTTTTATAAAGTATATTGCTCACTAAGGATTATTCTCCCTTTTCTGAATTCCTTTGATAATGTTTTCAAGGTGGTCTGTTCACCTCCCAAGGGAGGTACAAAATCTGATTCATTAGTAAATGCAGCAAAAAACTAAAATTGACAGGTGGGACCATATTAAACTAAAAAGCCTCTGCACAGCAAAAGAAACCATCATGAGAGTAAAGAGAAAACCCACAGACTGGAAAAAAACTACACATCTGACAAGGTCTAACATCCAAGACCTCTAAGGAACTCAAACAAATTGACAAGGAAAAACCAAATAATCTCATTAAAAAATGGGCAAAGTATATGAACAGATACTTCTTAAAGGAAGACATACTACAAACTGCCAACAAACATAAAAAAAAAGTTCAGCATCGCAAATCATCAGAGAAATGCAAATAAAACTACAATGAGTTACCATCAAACACTAGTCAGGATGGTTATTATTAAAAAAATCAAAAAACAACAGATTTGGTGAGGCTGCAGAAAAAAGGAAATGTTCATACACTATTGGTAGGAATGCAAACTAGTTGAATCTTTGTGGAAAGCAGTGTGGTGATATCTCAAAGAACTAAAAATTGAGCTACCATGTCACACAGCAGTCTCACTCCTGGGAATAAACCCAGATTAACACAAGTCATTCTATCAAAAATTCGACCTGTTCATTGCGGCACTATTCACAATAGCAAAAACAAGGAACCAACTCAAATGTCCATCAGCAGTGGACTAGATAAAGAAAAATGTGGTACATATGGAATACTGCACAGATATTTGGATGCACAAAATCAGGTCCTTTGTAGCAACATGGATGTAGCTGTAGATCATCATTCTATGTGAATTATTATAGAAACAAAAAAGAGATTATTGCAAGTTCTCACTCATAAGTGGGCCCTAAACATTGGGTACATGA